>CAHIKZ030002123.1:437500-457500 GCA_903632075.3 Acanthosepion pharaonis | reverse complement strand
TTGTGATAAATATGGCAACAAAGATGAGGACAATAGTCCGAATAATGTGAATAATGTCATCTCAGGAATATAGACAGATACTGGACTACATTTTTGTCTCTCTAATGCCGTATTTGTGATAATCCTTACTTTTTGGGAATACATTTCTGGTTTCAGACATGTTTCATAAAATAAAAGAACTTATTAAATTCGGTGAGAAAATAAACAATTTCAAATGTTCAGCTTTAATATCCAATGTGGCGTGATGCTTTATTAATCATTAGTCTATTTTATTAATAGCTTTCTTAATTCCTTATCCTTAGTTTCATTATTATTTATGTTTGCGGATAGAATTTGTAGTGATTGGATGCATATTGGCATGTTATATTTCTGCACGCATTTTAAATTTAGTTTAGTCAGGCTTGGAATATGATTCAGATTGTTTTTCGAAACGCCACTGTCTGTATACTTTGGGTGGGAGTAGTCGTAAGCGCCCCCCGCCTGCATGGTAACACAAATGCGAGGGACGTACATTTTACGGGTTCCGATTGAGAATAAATTCGAAATTGTAAAAATACATCATTCTCACAATTAGACTTCTATAATGATTTCGCGAAATATTCTTTTGCCAGTATCTTGTTTCCATGTCTGTATTATTGGCCTTGTAATAAAACTGCATATTGAGGCACATATTGTTTGCATTCCTTTCGATGTTAATGTATTCTGTTTTTTCATGAGAATAATGCAACTAACAACGTTGCAAAAATTTATACTATGTACTCACAGCTACAAATATATTTATCTTGATAAGGTTTCCGTGTAAAAGAAGGCCATGAGCATCTGGTCGCAATAAGCTATATTACGCAGGTACAAATAATCGTTTAGATTATGCTTTTACCTCCATCATTAAGATGCTCGTACTGATGATTATTTTACTTCCAATAAAATATTTATTTCTTCCTAACTGGATTGATAAGCTCCATGCTGACACCACTCACTTTTCTCCCTCATATATCCTTGTATGCCAGTGAGGAGATATGTTAAAGATATTTTGCAACAAGGGCAAAACTAATTGAATGTTTGCCTGAACTAGAGACTTTTGTGTGAAGGGAAAAATTCCCTATATTTTCAACAGAAAATGTGTTGATAAATCGTATTTACACACATCATTAAATAACGCAACAAGAGTTAACGAGTCGTATAAGTCAACCAACGAAATGTAACTTTGGTGTCACTCGTGTGCAACCTAATACATGCAACTGAAACACACTTCTTTCATATACAAATTAAATGAAACTGAGCGATTTGAAAGCGGCTTATTTCTCATCTGCACCATTAACGACAACAAATTCTAATGTACAAGTGGCGCATAATTTCTCGTTCTATATCCACTCTGAAAATTGCTGAAACATTTTATCGCAAATAATTTAAATTGAAATATTTCGTAAAAAGTTTTTCCAACAATTCAACACGGTTTGGCGTTTTACTGGACTTAACAAGCATTATGGAAAATCATATTCGGATCATTTTTATATACTTGATGTTATCACATTTCCACCGATCAATCCTCCAGCCTACCCTGTGTATACTCTGTAAGAAAAAATAAACACTGTATTAATTCAGAACAACATGTGGAATATTAATGGCTTCGCATTTCTATCAAGAGTGAAATAAGTAAATTTAGGCTTTTATACGTTTCGGGAAAGACCGTTGGATAAATCACACCGGTATTTAAAATTTTAGTAGTTTCAATGATTTTTTATTCTTTAATGAATAAAACATTGTTTTACATAGAATGAAAAATTAACCAGTGAAAAAATATTCCCGTTTAATTATGAAAAATTATAAAACGAAAATATCCTCCATTTTCGTCTTCCGAAAAACGTGCTCTTTCGATATCATTCCTCATAACAGTGGTTAATAACTCTAGCTGCAGGCTTTGGAGATCTTTACAGTTCTTATCCTTTTTTTGCGAACTGTTTGTAGTATATTGACGTATACACATTCCTTAATGTATCCCCAAATAAATAAATGAGTGGAATCAATAGAAGAGAGGAATGGCCAGAGAATTACGCGTAATTATCCGGTGATTTGGTCTGAAATGAAATTTCACAATGTTTATTCTTTAGAAAGTTGAAAGCCTAATTATTCATAAGCTCTTAAGTCAAAACTGAATGAAAATGATACAACTTTATTTTGAGAATCCACATTCAATTGTATTGATGCAAAGTGCATATGAATTTAATGTGAGAAAACCGCCATCTGAATCAATGAGAGGGCATTTACAGCAAAACAGGCTGTGTAAATGACTTGCCAAGATATGGGTGAAAATACACAGAAGAAAATACTGGACGTATATTCAACAGCACAGAAGAAAAAGTGGAATGGGCATTCGAAGCTACTCTTTGTAGGTCAATATGTCTTGAACATATTTACACCTCATTATGAGAAGAGATTTCCAACAGCATCTCTATAAAATTCATTTGGTACAGGAAATAAAGTAACTCGTTTATGAACAGTGGCTTAACTTAGCTCAATGGATTTATTAGCTAATGTAGGAAAATGAAAATGTTATGCATCTGAAGCTCGAGATTATTGGTCAATTATCATGCATAATTTTTCATAAATTGTATTAAATTTCAATTTAGTGTTCTACATTATTACATAAAGATAAATGAATAATATTGTCGGTTTAATGAGTAATGCCACTTTTAAATAACGTTGTGGTATTTTGGACAGGCTGTATTTATTTATATAGTAACCTAAGCTGAGAAACATGTTATTGCAGAAGATTCGATTAACAGATTTTGTTCGATATACGTGAATTTTTATAACAAATTTTAAAACTCTCTTCAGGTTTCTACATTAACAATTGTTATTAGAAAATTGTCACGTTATTTAAGCGGAACCATAGTTTCATATAAAATGCATATTTGGTTATTTTTATTTAGTCGGGAATGGGCTGTCATCTAGAAAGAGATGATTTTGAATGGGTAATCAAAGAAATTTGGAATTTTCACAACTTGAAATCTGATTAACTGGATGAATTTCTGATAATATCGAAAAGTAAAGATACATTAACCTGAAACGAAATTCTCTTCTTCATTTTTGTACCGTCTCCCTTAAAACGTAGCCGATCATTGCTCTCTAAAACAGTCTACCATTTTCTTTACTCTAAAGTCTTTACATTCCTGCTTTTTCTGATACCCATTTACACCAATTATTAAGGTAAATTACTCGCTATTTTCTTATGATTTAAATATGCACCGTGAGTTTTAAATTTACTGGAACAAACTTACACATATTGTCACACAAATTTTAACCGTGTCTCTCCGCTCGTACATGTCTTTTTCCTTTTAAGTACTATTTTTCTTAAAACATCATCGTCGCTACTATTATCTGTGTATAGTATTCACAACGAGACCAATAAAACCACACGTCTGCTTCTTGTTGTGATTCAACGATATTGCAGTCAGGTTCGTTGATAGGGTGAAATTTCTTCCCGTCAGACGCTTGGTGATTAAAAAACTACACTTCCTCCCGATCTTTGCCCACAAGTGAAAAACAAAACAATCTCTAACAGCAAACCAGATTTTATTATTGTGTTGTAACCTACTGCTGTAAGGCGTAGGTCAAGGGGGAAGTGTACAGTCCAGTACTTTGTCCATTCACTGAGGCCCGCTTCGTCCTTTCTGTGTGTCTTTTCTTGTCACCTTCGTCTAAAAAAATGATTTATCATCCATCCGTGACCTTCGTTTTTTCTGAGCCTCTTGCTCTGTAGTTTAAATTGATTTCACTTACTGATAACCATCGGTCCAAGGTATATTTTTCGTATCCATTTTGCAACAGATGCCGCTGTTTTCAATTTAACAACCTGACTCCTTTTGCTACACTCTTCCTGTCGCTTCACCTATAGTAAATTGGCCAGTCTTCAATGCTATGTAGCACATAAGATATTACATAAAATTCAACTAGCTTTGCTCTGAATGTAATGAAAAGATGTCTCTATCAATTGAAAATTTGATTAGTTTCTCCCTCTATCCCTCAGTGTAGTGTGATTATTGAGTTGCATTTTCCGTTATCTGTACTTATAATAACCAGAGTTATTTTTCATTATATGCCTTATTCTACAATCTTCAAATATCAGGTCATATTTTAAGTCGTCATTCTTGCTGACTACCATTTAATAGGATTTTTTTCACCTTTCTGAACTATATTATGTAAGTATATTTCCATTACTCCTGTGGCTTTCATCAATAAATAAAGCAGACGACAATATCACTTTGAAACACCAGTTCTCGCATGACCAGAGAAATTTTGCAACATCAGTCCTGGCCAGTACCATAGCTTAGTGACCACTTGAGAATACCAGGTGATGTAAGCTTAGATGGCAGAAAAGTGTAATGTACTGTGCCTCTGAGTGGGGAATCGGAGAGCTGAGTTCATTATATTTACTTACGCGAAGTAAGCTAGCAAAAGGTATAAATACATATCTTCACCCTCCAGCTATGGGGGAACTAGTATTATTTATATTGTAATTAGGTAAAATCATCATGCAGATTAAAAATATTTACTGGCTTTAATTAACCGGCAAATAGTTGATAGATCATTAAAAAAATAAATTAATCTGTGTTTCAATACAGTTTAATCCGCGTATAGTGATAACTTAATTCCTGGTAGGTATTATGGTATTCTTATGATGCTGTATCTAAATATTTATATAAATCCCTTCAGAAAAGGCAACGCTATTTGATTCCTATTGTTGTATTTGTATACAGGCAACTAGTTCTCTATTAGTATGCGGACAATATGCCGACCTTAAAAATTACGGATTTTGTGATATATTTCCTTTATAGACCAAGATACCCTAAACTTACAAGTAAGGTTTGTTTTGTTTTTTTGTTATATTGTTTTCAAATGTTTTCGTGTCAACCATAAAGCAAACACACGGCTTTTCCGATTTCGTTATGCTCGCTCTGGTTTTAAAAATATAATTTCTTGTGTCAACGTCTCGAACAAAGTTGCATTGTTCTTTGTCTATTTCCGGTTCAAATCTCTGATTTCCATTCATTTGAATCGTAACGTTATGTATAATTTTGTGGCTCATTAAGCTGATTATCCACCGTAGTTCGCATTCTTTTGTACGTGGCTTGTTTTGGCAACACTATGAACATGGATCGATTGAAGTTCTAAGTTATTTCAGCGCTTTCATATTTCATTTATTATTTCCTTAATCTTATCGGTCCTGAAATTGTGTAAGGTTGAGAGCATTAATATTAGAATACAGAGTGCGATGGATTACTTGTCTAATTTACGCAAAAAAATAAAAAATAAGACTGACATCTCATTTCAAGAGTGAAATATTTACCAAAAGTATATAAAAAATATCTTGAAATACTAAAGAGTAAATGTAATCAATAGAATCGCCATTGGTTTCAACCACGACCTCCAGACGACTGTATCTCTTCTGGACGAACTACTTTTTCAGTTAGTAAATAGTACCATAATCCTTATTCAGTTACTCTTTGGTGTTACAAAGAGTATTGTTGATCTCTTGCTCAACATAATAATCAAGTGGGTTGCAGTCTGGGGAGACAGGTGGCTACATGTTAAGGGTGAGGCGTTTGCAGAAATAGTCTGACAGCCATGTCTGGGTTCTCCTGTTTGTGTGGCATAGTGAAGAGTCCTGTTGCCATCCATATGCTTTTTTTTCCAGCAGCTGATCTCTTCACTCAGAGCAACATTACCTCATAAACGTAATTGATGTAGGCCTCCGTCTTGAGTCTGAGGCACTGTGAGAAGATGCATAAAGAAAACAAAAACAAACAGCGCGCATGCGCGAATTTAAAGAATAATTTAAAATATAAAGTGGCGACAATTTATCCATCGTATCCTGTAATTTTCTGATTAGTTGCTTTGCTTCGATTCATGTGACCAATGCAAATCTCATCTTCTATGAATCTGATCGTTTTTTTCCTCCGCTTTTATGGAAGATTTCACCAATAGATATGTTCTATTTTTTAGCATTTTCCCTGTTCCGTATTCATTCATTCATTGAGGATCATATTTTCTTTCCTCTTTTCTTTGGAAATTTATCTATATTTGAAAGATGTGGTTTACATATTGTATATCTCCCTGCAAGTTTCTCGTTGATTCATTCATCTTTTCGCTCCTTCTAATATATTCTCATGCCTTTGCTTACCATCCTATGCTATGGAGGAACCCTTGCTACTACCCGCTATCGATTTTCATTATATTGAGAATCTTTTTTCTTAATTTTCATTCATTAGTCATTTTTTAGCTACCGTAAATTACAAACCTCTTGTGTTTATTTATTTATTTATTTATTAAAATCAGTTTTTGGTAAGTATGATTTACTGGAAATAAGATTTCACTCATTTATTACAGTTTCTTAGATTCTGTAATGTAAACCTGATTTTACATATTATCGAGTCCTGGGTATGACGATAAACTACATCCGGGAGTAAAGTCTCTGATCGGATGGCCCTGAGGGACGTTGAACTATATCTTAATTGTTGTTGTTCCCAGGACCACCGTAAAGCTCATATGCTCTGTCCATGGTATTATCAGTGTATGCAACCAACTTCTATGCAACCAACTTTCTGTTGTTTCATGACTTTATCTTGTTTCATGACTTTATCTGTGCAAAGATTGTCCCGCATTGGCTGACATATCGGAAGAATAAGGTCAGAGTTCAGTCGTCTACTTTTTTGTTTCTAACAAAATATTTCTGCTTCTTCATAATCTGTTTATCTTTTGGACGTTATCTTACTCTATCACAATATGCCGTCAGGTTTCAGGTTTGTACCTTCCATCTGCTGTTAAAACACATAGGAGATATTTAAATTGTTGTACTTTCTTGATTTAGGAATTTTTAATGTGCATGTTCGGCTATTGCTTTGGCTGACGACCAAAAAATCTGGGTTCTTGCGATATTTAATTCTTTCTTCTCGCTTTCCTTTCAGGAGATCTTAGCCTTTATTTCTGTTTTTGTTGTCTAAACAGTCATCTGATTATCTTATGTAGTTAAGTTTATGGCGAACAATAACGAATCCCGGGAGGTCATCTAACGTTGAATAATATCGGTGAGAAAGATTCATCTTTGTTTTACAAGGCTTTTCATATTTATATATTTACTAAATCCATATTGTATCCGTATACAGGCGGCTTGCTGTCAGTATTTGTTCTAGGTAATCCTACTTATTATAAAACGCAGGTTGTGTGTGTGTGTGTCTGTCTGTAACGTTTATATGTTGGATCGAATTTCCTACATTTTTAGCCGATTTCAACAAAACTTCACAGGACTACATAAAATTACCTTGTGGTGGTTCTAACGGCGCCGAAAATGGGAAAAATACAGTTGTTTTTTATAAAATCAATTTGAAAACACGATTAAGACACATCGTGAGAATGAAAGGGGGAGAACTCACCCACGAAAATGTAAACAAAAGAGCATAGCATGATGAAAAAGACGCCGAACTTGACGAAAACAAAATTTTATCGTCTAATGTTCATATTATTATTAAAGAGGAAAGATCAAAGTATTTTTGGGGTATTTTTTTACATTTTTTAATCGTTCCTAGCACGTCTGAAATTTTCGTTAAAAATATTGTTTTTTTTTTTTGGTCAAAAAAAAGGCAGATAATCATTTTCAATCATTTTTTTCGATTTGATAAAAAAAGATTAAAATCTTACTTTGATATTCTTTTAAAAGTCAATTATCATTTTTTCAAAACTGATTTTAATAAAAACAGATATTATACTGTTTATTTAAAATATTTTGAACCAAGCTTAACTTAGCTTCTGCGCCGAAAAAATGTAATTTGAAAATAAAACAAAGCAGGTCATAACCTTTCGCGTCGCTTGACGATTGACGAAAGGCACATTCATGACGTTTAGATAACTTACGGGAGGAGAATTCTTTCTACGGATGGAAGGAAGTGAAATTATTTAAGTGAACAAATTATTTACCTTGTTACTTTTAAGGAAAACTTTCAGCGCTCTAATTTTTTATTTATTTTTTTTTTTTTTTTTTTGTACTTAGCTTTCATTTTTACGTTTACGATGCTTTATGGAAAATATAAAGAAATTAAAAAATAAGACTGTTAATAGTGAGATTAAATTTCATAAGAAAAAGGTATCTAATTAATTTAGGTACCTTTCTTATGAAATTTTATCAGAAGTGTACATAAAATACTATAATTTTATGTACATTTATTACATTTTACTGTGTTATTTGTATTTCCATTCATTTTATTATTAATTTTGATATTTCATTTATGGAAAAATGTCATAACTGAGATTAATATAAAAATAAGATCATATAAATTAAAGTTTAGCAGTAGTTAAATTTCATAAGATGATACTGTTACTTGTAGGTACCCTTCTCAGTTGAAATTGAAAACTCAAATTAACTTCTCCATACGTGTTTCATAAAAAGTAAAGGGCTTAACAGCGGAGAACAATGCTGAACTCAAATAATGCAACTAAATTGTATTCTGGTTGGTCTTCCATACTTGATAATTACTGTCCGACTATAAACCCAAAAATTACATTTCTTAATTACCATGGCTAATCTGATTGGTCCAAATTATACAATTTTCAAAGCGCTAGACAATGACAATCTCACACGGACATTTTGAAAGGTTGATGTTGCTTTTAACTAATGTTAAAATATTTTTAAAATTCAATTTAAACATTTTTTAAAAATCTTTTTAAAATTAAAGAAATAAGAAATAATTGTATTAAAATTCAATTTTCATTGAAAAAATTTTTTGCTTTCAGAAAATATTGTCCATATTCATAAAAACAAATTAAAACAAATAAAAATCATTTGAAACTAAATAATATATTTGTTTTATTGAGTTTTGTATGTTACAATTCACAGCTGATTTTCAGGTACGTTGGCAAAAAAAAAAAAAAAAAAAAACATGATTTGCATTCTTCAAAGCCTTGTGCTTTTAACTATTGTAATCACTAAAACCGATGGTCTCGAATTTCTAGAGTTTTTTCAAAAATTAGTTATGGGGTGTTAATAAATATAAAAAAAATATTTCTGCCATGACTTTAATAAAAAAAAAAATATTTATAATAATTTCGATCATCTGTGAATAGTTTCTGAAAGTTTCATTAACATCTGACAATTATTTTTTATTTTTGCAAGATTTTCCAAATTAATGTGTGTAAATACAAAAAAAAATGCGCTAAAAATTATCTATGTTATTTACTACCCCTTGTTGCGACAAAGAGAAACAAGGTCTTTTAAATCAAAATTTAAAATATTCTAAAATGATGGAAAAATTTTTTTTTAAAATAATTAAAAAAAAATTAGTCTAAAAAAATAAAAAAAAATTTAGTCTTTTGACGATAAAATTTTGTTTTCATAAACTTTGGCGTCTTTTTTCATCAGACTATGCTCTATGTTTTAGCGATTCCGTGGAGTGACTTAGGTTAAAAAACCCAGGTTGTTTATGTGTGTGTGTGTGTGTTCCTTTATATATGGGATCGGATTTCTTACATTTTTCAGCCGATAAAACAAACATCCATTTTTTTTTTTGGCAGGTAGTATTTTCTTATTGTCTTGCACACTTTTTTTTTTTATTTACATTCAGAATGCTTTAAAAATTCCATTTACAAGACAATTGTTTATAATAAAATTCTATTCACCAATCGATAGACTCATAACGATTGTAAACAATGTTTTTGTTTGAATTTGGGTTTGACCAATTCGTAAAAAAAAAAAAAAAACTAATTAAGACATGCGTGTCCGTCAACCTTAAACAATAATCTTTGTCAATTTTATTTTTCTGTCTTTATGATGGTCGATACTTGATCTGTCTCTTACTGTTACATCCCCGGGCAACGCCGGGCTCTACTACTAGTTATAATATAAATTGTTTTAAGATTTTGAACATAAAACACACAAGGTAAACACGCTCAAAAAAGAATTGATAAATATATACATCCTAATGACATATAATGAAACCATAACGGATTATCAATGAATGCAAAACAAAAATTTAAAAATCAATAACAGGCAATTTATTCCACTTTCAAAAATATACTGACGAGACGATTTCAGTAGCGAAAACTGTTGAATTTGTACCATTTCCTAATTTCTATTATTTAATTAATCATTTATTCACACAAACAAACACACACATATAAAGATATATATATATATATATATATATATATATATATATATTAAGAGATAGAAATATATTTTATATGGATATATAATATCACACACCGTCAGTTCAGTCTCAGAGTTTCATGCACAATTGCAATAATCAGGTAGAAAAAGAACTGTTTACAATCTGGTTAATATTTATTTGTATTTGCCGTATCGCGATTTTAGTCGGACTACAGTTGTGAAACATTTAATTGCATTATAATCTAAAATTTAAATTTAATCCAAAAATTAAAAAGGATATGTAAGAACGCTGGTAGAAAATTGGTTAAGTGTCAATTTTAAGTATTACTACTATGATCGATCATTAATATTACCTGTTATTGTTGACGTTATTATTATTATCATCATTTCTATACCTTTACTATAATAATTATTATTATTTTTTTAAAACTGAGTATCTAGTATTATTTTATTATTCAATTATCACTTTTTTTTTTGGCTTGCAAATTACGGAAAAAAAGTTATCCTTTGAAACTTAACGTACTTTTCTACCAGTTTGGGCTATTATGTATATTTAGTAAAATATATATTAATAGCACTGTTATTCTGCATTGAGGACTGTTTCTATTTACAACAAAAGATGTGTATGTATGTTTGTTTGAAGAAGAGAGAGAAATTCACAGCCCCCCAATATGCATCTCTAATGCAATCACAAAACAGCATAATATATTCCTTTTAATCCACACGTACAAAAAAGAAAAAATGCGTACCAGAACAGAATTAAACAAATAAGTCACAAAGGGTATGCAGTAGGCGGTAACGATTAATATTTTTTTTGTGTAAAATGGAAGAACCTCACTGGGTGTCTCATTATAAAATATAAATTATACCACTTTTATTAAGATTTGCAAAATTATCCAGCAAAAAGGAAAGAACCGGACATAAAAAAAGATAAAAATTAGAATATATACTTAATTTTCATTTTTTTTGTTTATTTATTAAATACATTTTATTCAATTATTATGTTATATATTTTCAATAACTTTCTCATACAAATATAGAAAAAATGTTCTGGAGTAGATATTCACTGATAACAGGAAGTGTAGTAATAAATGTCTAAATACGTTAGATTCTCTGAACATAGCAAATTTACACCATCCATTACTAATTAAATTATTGAAAAACATACAAAAATTATAAAATTGGAGGTCCCAAGATAATATTGTAACGTTCACCTAAATGTAGTCATATTTTTTCAGTTATTTTTCATTCGGCAAAAGAAAAAATATTATCGTAAAATGATTCAATGACCTAAATTCAACCACTGTGACATACCAGTGACAGCGATAAGAATTCTAATGGATTGATGCGTTTCCATAACGTAAGGATATTAGAGATAAAATGACATGATGAGCCTGAATCAAAATCAGTTCGTCGATTTTTACATATTTAACGCGCCACCAAATATGTAATACGTTCTGCAGTTTTCATGGATTCGTCAAATATTCGTTCTTCATATGTTTTATTTATTCATATATATATATATTTATATATATATATATATATATGAATGAATACATACACTCTGAGGGCATTATATAAACAAAGATAGCTTTAAAAATATAAAAATATGTATTTCCCCACGTTCATTCTCGATTTTTTTTTTTTTCTTTTATTCCTTTTTTTTTTTTTATTTTTTTTTGATAGAAGTGTCCATATATGCATGAATGATCACTGTGGTTCATCTTCAATTTTTTGCGCTCCAAGATATGTCTGTAACCACACCTCGAATTTTGGGAAGGACTTCCGAAAGGGGACCTTTTCTCATGATCAAATCTGCTGAATTCAGCGAGGAAATTTGATTTGAAACGTGCCTCAGTAGAAATCTGGTTTACGAAAATAAATTATACCCTCTGCTCTCTTTCTATTTTTCTCTTCAACATTCTGTATCTAAAATCTCGCTTACCTATTCTTTCTTTTCTCTATCTTCGTTCTTTACTGTGACCCTCTTCCTACCATATTTTCTGTTTATTAATAGATTTAATAATACGCACGTGTGGGGGTAAATAGAATGTAACATACATATATTATTCCTTATACATTATGTATAGTGGGTATAAATATAACTAATGCATAAACGTCATTATATAAATATGATGATGCTTAATAACATATTTGCACAAACCTCTGTCCCTTCTCTCTCCCCATTTTTATATATATATATATATATATATATATATATATATATATATGTGTGTGTGGTGAAATACATACAACTGACATAATTTCAAGGCGCAAAAATGTGTTGTTCACAGATGTTTATTCCGTATGACGTGTGAAATGCTACGCAAGACACGTGATATTGAGTATGATTCAAGATTTATCAATCTGTGTTTCCTTAAACGCTTGAGAGAAAAACCACATTTCTCTCTAAACCTACCTATCTATATATATATATATATATATATATATATATATATATATATATATATAATTATAATATATATATATTGAACCATAAGAAAATAAAAAAAAAAATTAAAATCATTAGACACACTGGGTTGTAGATTAATATTCTTTTCGTTTTTTATTATTATTATTCCATTTAGATTCCTCGACTAGTTTTCGACCGAAAATGCAAATCATCATGAGGAGAAATATTTTCTGCTTGCTGTTGGCAGTGAACTACAGAAATGAATATATATATATATATATATATAATATATATATATATATATATATATATTATATTTAATTTATATTTTTAGTATATTTTCCGAAAGTGAAATAAATTTTTTATTTGCCCCATATATATATATATATATATATATATATATATATATTAAGAATTTCATATATTAAATTAGGTTAATTATCATTTTCATTTTTTTGCAAATTGAAATAAAATCAAAATAATTTTTCAAGCCATTCAATGGATGAAAAGTTATTGAAGTAAAAATGGCCAACTGAGGAAAAAAATGAAAAAAAAAAAAAAGTGAAAAAAAAAATGAAAAAAAAGAAGTTTTGTAAGTCTGGATATGAGGGTTGGTCAGAGGAGAAAGGACGAGAAAAAAGGGGAAAATGACCTGTTTATTTTAAACACAGTAGAAATCAGAAGATACATAAAGAAACCTTAAATTTATAGAAGAAATGATATTAAATAAAAGGATAAACTCATTTATATGAAAGGAAAAATTCAGAATTAAATATAAACTAAAAATAAACAGTGTCATTTTTTCATAATAAGAAAAATATAAAATTAATATATTGAAATGATTATATAAACTTAGGAAAAAATGAAGTATCTCGCTTAATATCTACATTTAAATCAACATATTTTAACTTCAGCCGATATGAAATAATTCCCATTTAAAATGAAAAACAGTTAATATTTAACATCTAATACATAAGAAGTGTATTTAGAATAAATTTTATAACACTATATAATAAATAAATATAAACATATTAATTTAAATAAGTTAAAAATAATATATTATATATTATATAAAAATAACATTAAATAATAATAAAATAAACCTTGTAAATTAAAAAAAAATCTTAATGAATTTTTTGCAAATCCTTGTAACTTATGTGTAAATTCCTGCAAATAAAACATACTTATAAATTTACAAGATGAAAATGTTCATTAATCTAATGTAATCTTAATTGCGATTGTATGAAATATGTTGCTCTGTTTAAGTAAAAGATTGAACTCTATGAAATTGTTTTAATATTTAATATAGTATTAAAAGGATTCACTTGCATTATATACAAACGGATTATATATATATATATATTCCTTAAAGCCTTTAAGAATAAATAAACATTTTTGTTTGTTTTTTGTGCGAATAATTATACTTGCTATGAGTTCATTATTTGCATTTAAAACAGGCTTTATCATGTGCATGAACACGGGAATATTTTCAAAACGGTATGTGCAAATAGAAATTGTGTCGCAAGCTTGAATAAAATAAGTTTTATACGTACTCGATCAATGACATCAACGTATTTCTTTGTTAAACTTCAGTCAATTTTCGCATTACATATATATCTTCAATTTTTGAAAATATAACCTTATATATATATATATATATATATATATAAAAGTTGCTTTAGAATATTTAGTCGTGTGTGAGTGATGTAAACGTAGAGAAAATGTTTACAGAGAGGATAGAATCAATGCGTCGGTGACTGTCATGATATGTATAATATAAATTGCACCAGATTTTCAGAAGCCTATAGAAAAACTATGCTATATAACTTTTAAACTTCAGTAAAGATTTTAAAATAATATTCATTTGGCAAGCTTGACTGCAAGTGTTACAGGCATAATAAATCTATTTTATACAAGATCTTTACACAAGAAAATATTTGGCACCATCATTTTCTTCATGTATGATATAATATTTAGGCGTCTAATTTCAAGTCACCATGTAGCGTTTGTTTATTTCTATATTTAGAATGTGTATAACTATATTATTTACATTATCCGGACTATTGTCCTCATCTTTGTCGCCATACTTACTACAACGTTTCGGCCGTTGTACGCTCCGGCCTTCAAGTGTTTGGAATGTCGAACTGAACCCTTTATTTCGCTCACTGGGGTATACTTTTCTAGTTCCACGTGCCATGATTAATAGATTTCAGTTATCAGTTACACGTGTCACAGGGGATAAAGGCGTTAGTTATCAGTTATCTCCTGTTAATTTCCATTTGAATGTTCTCCACAGCCCTAACCGGGTATTGAACTCACACTCTTTGGGTCCTGTCACGGGATCTAACTAACGCCTTTATCCACTGTGCTTTTTTTTATCAAAAATTCACTAAGAAAAATCACGTTAGTGTGAACTAGGTAATCACATATAAATGATAAGAAATCGTTCTTTTGAGAAGGACTTTTTTCTGGTCACTAGATATTGTTATATCCTGAGAAAGACAGATTCGTGAGTATTGTCTAGAAAGAAAAGATTCCGTGGTCGCTAGATGGTGTTGTCGAGAAAAGGAGTTTATTGCAAGTTTAAATTGCTTTTAAGGCATGTTTATGTCCTGAACCAGTCTCGTTAAGCTTTTTCTTCCAGTTGTTTTTTAAAAAAAAATGTCGTAGTGCCAACAGGATCCAAGCGCAGGGTGCTTTGTATTTTAAAGGATTTAAGGTCATTCTGTGAGGTTAAAAACAATTTCCAAGGATTTATTGAGCCAAAATAAAATTTAGCATGTTTACCATAATATATGTTCGCTTGGTTTATAATATTATGTCATACATGATAAGAAAATTATATTAAACATATTTCCAACAAAAAAAAAAAAAATACACTGGCATTAAAATACGATCCGTGTTTTAAACGATCAATATCTGACCTATAATATAGAGCGAACATATATACCGGTACCAATGCATCCACGGAACATTCTTGGAAATTTCGTTTTTGACCATCATAGAATGACCTTAAATAATTCAAAATACAAAAGCAGCACAGTTCTCTCCAGATATCTCACAATTAAAGAATTATGGCAGTTCACTATCAATCAACTGGGAAATTATATATAGATCTAAGGCTTATAAAAGTAAAGGATATAAATACAAGTTATTTTTTGTTGAAAAGCTTGTTATCTTAAAAACACTTAAATAAGTCTCACTTATTAAACAAGCGAAATGAATTGATGTAGGCATAAAAGTAAATGCCTGCTTAAATAAGTTGATCCAGATTATTATTTAATTTTTATTTTTATTTTACTTTCGTTTTTATTTGTAAATTTTTATATTTTTATTTTTAACTTTTATTTTGAATTAATTTTTAAATTTTTACTTGTTATTTATAATGCTAATACGGTCTATTTTTAATATCTTGCTATTAAATATATTTGGATGGTTTTATAAGAAAAGTAATCTCCCTTTTATTATTGAATTTAAAAATAAAAAAATGAATAGTCCGCACTCATATATATATATATATATATATATATATAGAGAGAGAGAGAGAGAGATCATGTTAATTGTCTAATATAATTTAAAAATGAAAAATATTAATCAAAGCCTAATATAAAACTACGTCTGGATTGTAATAACCAGATATAGTTTAATTTACAATTGTGCATCAGTTCAGTCACTTTATATTCAGCACCTGTAGATTGCGTCGTGCATTAAACTCAGTCGTGTTAGTGGTGAGGGTTATATATATATATATATATATATATATCAAGCAAAAAAGCCAGCTGATGATGGAAGTATATTAGATGATTGCCAATAAAATTAAAAAAAGAACACACACACATATATATATATATATATATATATATATATATCGTGTTCCATTTTGTTTTTGAATTTTATTGGCAATCGTCTAATATAATTCCATCATCAGTTGGCATTTTTTCTTAAATTAAATCAAAGAAGAAATAGCACGCAAAAGCCAAATATTTAGTCTCAGGGTAGCAAATATTACGTCATCACTATCATATTTTAGTAATTTTGGTGGAAGGTCTAGTTCGCGATTATGCCAATCTATCTCCTTAAAAATTTTAATCATTTTGTTATATATATATATATATCCTGTGTGTATGAGAGATTAATAGAAATACCCAGAAAGATAGTGTAAAATGATATGATTCGAACGTAAGTTGTATTACGATTCATTTCTATTTCTTCCCTCGCTCCTTCTCGTGTTTTTTTAGAATAGATTATACTGTTAATAACATTGGCAAACAGATGTTCTCTCAGTCAAGTAAACAGACAATTTTCGTAAACTTTTAATAATTTTACACGTTTTCCACTCATCGAATACAGCATGTAATTGCCTATTTATTAGTAGTCATTCATAATTCCATTCAATGTACTTGATACACGAAATATCATCTTTACTTGGATTTATAGTTGGCATAGTAAAATTTTGAATTCAGTTTCTTAGTAGAAATCAGCGGAAATCAGGTATATCTGTACATTTTTTCAGACGATTTTAAAACAAAACCCTCATAAATTTGTACAAGCTAGGAATGTGATCTTCAGTGTCAGAACTTAGTGGCTCAAACTCCAGCTTTCGTATAGCGTGTAATGTTGATTTTCTTAAACATGAAAAATCAACCTGCTCTGCTGTACGTGTGACAGAAACTAAAATCTCTAAGATACTTTCGTGTAACAAATATAATATACATGTATAAAAATAAATCTTCGATCTCAAGCCAGAAACATACAGTCGAGGGCAATACCATAAGTGTTGTATGTTTGTGTGTATATATTATTTGTGTGTGTTGTGTGTATATATTTCTACAGTATATTAATAATATATCCTATCTTGTCTTTCGACTTGCGCCCGTAATCATTTTTTTTCATTCTATATAAAATAAAAACTTTCAATGCTACTACCAAAACCTGAATGACTTTACTCATGGCGTCGACTCCTTTTTCCTACTTACATAGAATAGAATAAATTTATTTTTATGTTCTGTCGTTCTCTTGAGATCTATGTGTGTGTGTATATATATATATATATAAAATGCTTTTTTATAGATGCTCTGTTTATAATAAACAGAATTTACCGGCCTGAATGTCCGAGAAATTTTCACAGAAAATATTCGTCCTCCGGCACGATTCGAACCTGTATCCTATACGGAACCTCATTTAGCTAGACATGCGTTTACCGATTTGGCCACGAAGAAGCTTTCAGTTAGCAAGGTCAAATTTACTGTATTTAAACTTGAATCTTCCATGGATCTGTCTCGTACATTCATGTCTGCTCATGTCTTAAATTAATATAAATAATAATAAAATAAGAATGTTTTAAAATAATTGTCGGACATTGTCCATTTCATAATAATAATAATAAATGCTAATGTCAGTGTTTCACTGTGTCACACATTGTCAATGTTACAGAAATTTTGTATTTTCTATTTTTATACTGCAATTTTTTTCGGCAATTTCTTGTGACAAAAATTTCTGCACGATAATTTCTATAACTTTGAAATTAATTTGGGAAAAATCGAAATTATTTGTGATATCCAGCGAAAGTTACTCATGAAATAATTGTTTGTAAGGAAAGCAAAGAACTACTGACATGTAATTTTCTTTCAATTATGCGGCGGCAGAAGAATTATCTTAAAAGTTAAGCTGAAATGTTAATGCAATACTTAAATGCAGCGAAATACTTTGAGTCCTTGTGTAGTTACTTGTTGCTTATCGCATATGGCAGCAGTATGCCTGACAAAAAGAAATCTCAGAGAAAATAGAACCGGAAGGCAATCAAATTAGTCACGGCTACAGCGAGGTATAGAAAGTCCACTGCAAATGAAAACCCAGCTCAAACGGCAGTCAGGATGTCTATCATTTCTAAGAATATGCAAAGATTTTGGGATTCTCAAATACATGAACAAGACGAAACCCAAATCAAGAACCCTCCGTAGAAGTTACTTTAAATGCTTCCTGTTAGGGGAACTTTTAAGCCCTTATATATATATATATATATATATATATATATATATATGTGTGAGAGAGATGTAGTTTAATTTGTATTGCAATGAATCATTCATACAAAAAGCAAATTAATAAAGTTAATGATATAAAGTGGCAGATCCCTTCGTTAACTAAATTTTGTAGATGCATTAACGCAGGAATCACGTGATGAATGTTATGATACTTGTTTTTTTTTTTATTTAAAAAACTATAAACTATATTACGACTTGCTTAAATACGCAAACACTTTCGACGGCTCCACTGGTCATCATCAGGTATGGAAACTATTTTGTTTTTGGTAAAATTCAGGTAGCATCCGAGACGATAAAATATAATGGGAATCGAAATATTTTTTCTTCCAATGTATTATAGATAACGGATACAAACTTCTGGAACGTGCTGTCAGAAAGCGAAGGTAGAATTTCTGAAAATTTAAGTGAGTGTTTTTTTTTTTTTTTAACAGTCTATATACCTGATGTTTCTGATGGAGTGCAATATATCGCCCGGTTTTCTTCCATAGATCTTAACAAAAATCTGCGACCACGCAGAAATATCATTGGTAGGAGAATTAGTTGCATCAGCTTAATTTACGCGACTAGACTTGATCTTGTTTGTTTTACTAATAAGCCTGATTACCTGACATTTCCCATACCCAAATGCAGCTGACGTTGATTCATATCTAACCTATGACTGCATGACTGGCAGGTTTTGCAGAACCTAGGGGATTATTTTCTCTTTGATTTCAGTGATGCTGAGCAGCGTCTTCTTTTTTCCCTCGGAACACATGTCTCAGGGTAAAAGTGAAAGAACAAGGATGTCTCTGTCATCAGCTATTATAGTCACTAAATTTCCTTCAGTAGCTAGTTTGAGCTTTTCAGAACCAATGACCATGTCCGCAATTCCCTTACTTTGGACCAGACAATGACCGTCTGCTTGACAAACTGTTCTCATTTTAGAGAAAGAGCTCATGATGAACAGCAACTTGCAATCTATTTTCTATTTGTATGTTCACAGAATTGCTCTTCGCTGATGATCATGTTTTTTAGGTTTTTATTTTATTTTTTTTTATTTATTTATTTTTTTTTATTTATTTATTTTTTTTTATTTATTTATTTTTTTTATTTATTTATTTTTTTTTATTTATTTATTTATTTTTTTTTTTATTTATTTTTTTTTTATTTATTTATTTTTTTTTATTTTTTTATTTATTTATTTTTTATTTATTTATTTTTTTTATTTATTTATTTTTTTTATTTATTTATTTTTTTTAATCAGTGGGCGTGCATAACCATAAAAGACGACGTTTGATAGCCAGTATTTGGATTTCACGTAGCTCAGGTACTGCTCAACCACGTGTCTGTTTCGATTAATTAAATTTTACGATGTCCTCGAGAAGGCCGTATAATAACCAGCTGCTTTGAT
>CAHIKZ030002123.1:375000-430000 GCA_903632075.3 Acanthosepion pharaonis | reverse complement strand
AAGTAAAATCATGCATTTTATATACGCCATATATCAAGCATACACATCGCAATTCTGGTTAATGAAAAATGACATTACTTTTATCTTACTTCAAAATATGATTCGACATTTCAATTTATACCTGTATTTAATGGCATTTGTATTCTGCCACTAACCATAAAAAATAAGTGATATGTTAATTTCAAGACATACCGCCGCTGTCGGGAATAATGCATGTTGGTCGAGCTAATTCCATTGTGTATACACATCTATAGTCTTATTGGTTCTGTTATATTCTGTGCTAAACAAAATTCGTTGGCGTGCTGACTCTACACTCAGAAAAGTGTTAATATATTTCTAAGCAGAAATTTAAAAAACTGATTCGAAAAGATACTGTTTCTGTTTTCCTTTGACTTTAATTAGCGCTATTGCACAATATAAGATTCTATAAAATGCGATATTGAGAGTTTAAGCGTCTATTTTCTATGCACGATGGTCATATCTGGAATATTTTTCAGTGGAGTGATTCTTAAGTTACAACCTTCTAAATAACCGCGCCATGTATGCGTTATTTTGATCAAATAAGGATGCATATTATCGAAAAATCAGAAGTTAGTAAACAGAAATTCCGATAAGCATACTGAAAATGGATAGTAATTTTTTTTTCATGAATTACGTCTCGTAGCAAATTTGCTTTTAACAATATTCATATTATATGCGTTTTATTGAAGGTTCCGAAATTAAATATAATTTTGATCATATTAGAAATAAAATGTTTCTATATGGTTAAATAATTAGTTCATGGAAACACACGCCTGAACAACGTCTGGTTAATTATATAATAATATGCGTAACAAGATTAGCTATAATTATCTTTGGATGTTAAGAGATAAACAATGATTGGGGATTTTCACTCTCTTCTCTCTAATGGACACAAATGTTAATTCCCAGTTTGCTGGGTTCAACTAGACTAGTAGGAAATAAAAACTAAGATGGAATAATTGTATCATCTCAAATTGAAGCTAACAATAATTTAGAATTAAATAAAAAAAACTGCAAAATATAACAAATACATTTCGTGTTTTACAAAAAAAAAAAATTATCTAAATTACCTGCGACGGAAGGTCAAGAAACTTCACTCTACGCATTTCAATGCTTTTCTTTGCATTTCACACTTTCTCAAAGAAATCATTGCGATAACTTAAGTTACTGCGTGTAATTATTTATATCTTGCTAACTTCATTAAAACTCGGCTTCTATTGAGTTAAATTTATCGTAAAATATAATCAGCAAGTGACTAATTCAAGATGAATATGTTGGTTGATATAACTCGACAAATACAGAAGTAGATGTTAAAACAACATGACTTACGTTTAAAATGAAATAAAATGTGAAAATTAGAGGACCGTCGCTAGAATCTGCAGATAAGAGTATTGATTAGCCTCTTCTTTTCATTTATAAGTTCACCCAAAGGAAGGCAATAAAGCTACTAAGATGTAAAGTGTTACTGAGTGTAAGAGAATATGCGAAAAAAAGTTATTAAGGAGTTAGAACAAAAAAAAAAGAACAGGAATTAATACAAAATATAACGATTGACAATTAAATTTTTGTAGATGAAATTTGACTGGAAAGCAAGAAGTCGGCAAAGAGATCCACGAGGGAGACGCTTGACCGAAAAAACTGTTAGCAAAGAACTTGCCGTTAAACTGTAATATGTTGAGATCTTGCTTCCAATCAACTACAGTGCGTTAACTCATAAAGTCTATGTACCACAGATGAAAGTTTCTCATAACAATTTGACTTTACAGAAAAGGCCCGCTTCTCAATAAATGAGAAGGCTAGATATGGCAGGCGACTCGGAAAATATATGGTTTTAAAATGTCAAATGTACGACTAATGGAATGATCATCTCAGTCTTCTGGTTTGAACTAAGTCGAATACATGATAAATGCTTTTGAAAAGGATGTTCACCGATTCTAAGATTCTGAATTCTTCTCCATAGAAGTATGGTCGATATTAATAATCAAGGCATGTAGGACTATATACGTTTTTAGAAACGTTTGGAAGCAGAAATCCATGCCAAAGCATACGCATCTATATATTAAATGAACAAAGGCTGTAAAAAAAACCTCAGAATATAATTATTTGAATTATTCTAAATTTAAATTCTATTCTTGAAAGAGGATGACATAGGAACACTTTCATTAACAAAAGTTGCAGTCCGATGAAGCGGTATATACTGGCCCAGTTCTTTTTTCAATTTCCGGAAGATGTGTGACTTACATTGAATAATTATAAATTTTCGTGCAGTTTGCTTAGTATATTCCTTAATTACTGTATACAAAATTACTATTAACAAAACATGTTCCAGTAGATTAAGAACAATATTTGTCGTGTTTTGCATGCCCGGGCATGCCAAAAGCTACATATTTAAGGTTTTATTTCCATAGCAAGAAAAATATTTCGTGCCGATTTTACTGAAGACCTCTTTCTAAATTGTTACACATATATTGTTTGAAAATTGACATCCATAAACATGGCACGTGGCACTAGAACAGTCTACACCAGTTCGACATTCCACACACTTGAAGAAGGCCGAAGCGTACAACGGCCGAGACGTAATAAATATGGCGACAAAAATGAGGACGATAGTCCGAAAAATGTAAATAGTGTTTGAAAAGAGTTTGATCTAAATTCATTCTAAAAGTAAAATATATAATACGATTACCTCCTGTTATTAGTCATCTGAGAAGAATAAAAAATAAACGCATTTAAAACAGAAACCGTTATATTACTGCACGATTTAAAATGGGAATAGCAAAGTGGACGGCTCAATAAAACGATAGGACTTTCTTTCCTGTCGAATATATGAGATACTGTGCTTATAATATGTTTCTTTGTCCTATATCTTTTGGGTCTAGTTAGACATAAAATTGAATTATCTTCTTAATTTGTTTGCGAACCCCGAAAATATATATTGATAATTTGATTTAAGTTGAACTTTTAAACTGAAACGTGTACATTGCCTACATTAGTATATCTTAATAAATTGAGCGACTTTGATTAATACCATTTTTCTTGGAAAAAATGACACTATAAGATCTCTTTCTCCTACCCCCATTCTCCCTTTCCGATTTTCTCTCCTACTGCCGTTCTCTCTCTCCTTCTCACTCATTCACTCACGCACAAGTGTTTGTAATGAAGGTGCATCAATTTCTGAAAGGACCTTTTAAAAGCAAAATCTGTTTACGTGTTAAATACCGTCTCGGTATTCATAATTGGGGTACTTTGAAGGTGACAGCGGCCAATAGTGACCAATTAAGCACATTCTGTTTTCACAGGTCCATTGCAGGAATTAAAACGTCAATCGATGCAACAATTTTATCGAATATTCTCATGACAAGTTCTCTTTTAGTATCTGCGAAGTTGTCTCTATATTCATATTCGATTATTCTTACATGAGTTGAATACACATACTTGCATTTTCTCCAAATACGCATTCTTCCTTTTTAAAATTGTTGGTTGCATATTTAGTACAGGTTTGTCGCACTTCTTCTAACCACATGCGCTCCTCAATAATCTATTTTTTCATAGCATGTTTGTTATAAATAAGTATTTATTTTTCATTAGACTTTTTTACGACTAATAATGCTAAATTTTATGTTAATACGCTGTTTCAGATTATTTTAACATATTTTCCGCTTAAACTGTACCATGAACACGTACAACATCCGTTACTGCTCGGCAATGAATGACTCTATTGTTGCATCTCTCAAAAAGGAAAAGCGTTACAACATGTACAGACGTGTTCGGTTTCAAATATTTGTCTAGCAGAGTAACACATATGTGAAAAGAATTTAGAACAATATATTGATATGTTCGGGAAGCAATTACTTATTTCACCGCAGGACAAAGGTTTAATGGAAGGAAACTCTCGGGAATTAATTTATCATCTCCTGTACTTGAAATTCTCAAGTTTGTACTGCATTTTTGAGTTTAATTAGGAACACTAGAAAAACTGAGTATTATCGTTATCTACGTTTTTTTTGTTTGTTTGTTTTTTGGTTTGTTTTTTGGTTTGTTTTATTTTATGTCACGCCAAACTTTCATTTAACTACTCGCATTGTTACATGTAATGAAAAAATATCAATAGAAAAAAAAACACCTCTAATCGTAAATTGAGAAAGTAACACCAACCCCACAATCGGGACTCTATCTACAGACGATTTCGCTTTGTGCCTGGTGGATTGTGAAATGCGTTGTCCATTACAAGCCATTGGAACATTAAAAGGATAATCACTGTAGACGTTTATTGTCAGGAACTTTATTTGGTAAACGAGCATTTATGTCGAAATGTTCTTATTTGGTAAACATAAAATATGTTATTGTCCAGCATATGAATGCAATCGTACACTCTTTAAACAAACCCCAAAATAAATGCTTATATTTTGATCCTTAAGAAAGGAAGTTTGTCTCCTTCTGCAGCAGATTTAGCACTTGTTGATTTTCATTTATTCCGATCACGTTGCAGAAGTGACAGCGGCAAAATTGCAAACAGTTTTCAAAACACTTTTCCTAAAACGTAGATTCAAGAATTCGCCTTCCTGTTGGGCTGTTGTTAGAAATGAAGGGGATCTTATTTTTCTATAAATATTATTCAAAAACATTTAACCAGAATTTTTTTTCGTATCCTTTCTTGTAAAATGTAATTATTTTCCGAACACGCACACACACATATATATATATATATATATTGCATGATAAACCAATATCATTTGTAGACATATTTCTATACGTCCTATAGTTCAGGATATTCATTATGCCACCAATGTTTAAAGGAAAATTCATTGAGCCAGTAAGAATTTGGGTATGTATGAGAATGCTCAAATTATTCGGCTGTTATGCTGTGAAAATTATTAGAAAAGATAGAAATTATATAAATCTTAGGAAACAAAGGAATATCATTCTATTTTCATATCGTATCACAAAATATATATTAAAGAAAACTTATGTTACATAACAAGAAATGGTTACCGATAATTGTTTTAATAAATTTTAAATCGAGTGTTATATCAGAATAAAGACACCCAATGGAATATATTTTCAAGTTAGCTTTAGTTACATTCTGTGTGTGCATGCAATTATTCATGTGCGTGTTTGTGTGAGACAGACAGTTGTCAAAGAATTTCAAGAAGAAAGGCCCTGTGATTTGAGAAATATTTCACATACTAACAATTAAATCAAAATTGCTGACTTCTGAAAAACATTACGCTATCAAACAATTTCTAACATTTTAGATACGTTCAATGACATTGTTTGTCATTTGTTAGGTATAACATTGTTAATAATAATTTTATATATATATATATATATATATATATATATATATATTAAAATACCGTGTCTATCTATTAGCTGTTATACATGTTTACCCTAGCCGTTTGATCGATTAGTTCAGTTCCCTTTGTTTTATTTACCACTTACCAACCGGTTATGATTTATTTAAAGCCGAAACCTATAAACACTGTAATATTTTTTATTTCCTTTTTTTTTTTAGTGAATATTATTTGAGTATAAGAGGCATTTTTCCCAATAAAATTATATTTAACCTATTTGTGGAATGGAGTGGTGGATTTTTTTTCAGTGGCATTTACGCGTAATTGAATATAACGAACTCGACTGAAATTCGAACTGGGCTATAAGAGTTCTTATTTCTTTCCGCTATGTATTAGATAACCTGTAAATCCTGTTGACGAGTAATACGACAAAATTGTCTCGCTGTTGCTTATTATGCTAGTAAAAAATCTCCTTTATACTGAAAAGTAGTCCTATATAGTGCTAAGGAAATTGAAACGACTGAAATGTCTTACAATTTTTGTTGTCAACAAAAGAAAATATTATTGTCATTACTTGTTTCCCGGCTCTTTTTTAATATCACCAGTTTATGATATCGGCGATATTTTGTTTTGACAACTAGCCTAATAAAAAATCAAAATGTATTTTATCTATTTCTTGTAAACTGTTAAAAACATAATGACAAAATAATTTTAGGCGTAGCAATTGCTACGTAAAATATATTTTTCACGGCAATTCATTTTCTAGTTCCTAAATAAATATTATATAGTTGTAAATAGAATATATTACACTAGTCCGAACTTATCCCGAGAGAAGACTTCCTACACACAGATAGCAAATGACTTCAGTAAATAAACAAAATATTAAGGGGCGTAAAACAAAGATAGGTCTTCTCACTAGAGGTATTCATCTTTAGAGCTGACCATGAGAGAATAAGAATTCTTAACAGAATTCATTATTGGCAGTGAGAACGAATCACTGAACATCTAGTTTAAATAAAGAGAATGCGTTGCTGGGAGCAAAATGTCAAGAAGATGCAAACTATGTATTGCAGAAATCGGTCAAGCAAGTACGAACATTTAAATATCTAACAAGTGTTCTAACAGAGGAATGATAATGTGACACCGAAATTCAAAACCATATCGGAACATGGAAAATGCGTTTCAAAAGTTAAGTAAAATAAAATAGCTTTGTTTCTAATGAAACTTTCCTAACATGTTGAACTGTTCTGTAATGTGGCCATGATTTAATGGACTATCTCTTCATGGATGAAAAAGAGATCTTAGGCAACAGAAGTGTCATTTTACAGAAGAGAATCGTGAACACGATTGACTGAATATGTGTGCAATGGCTAGATTTTAAGGAAATATAAATAAGAATACGTCTATTTAGAATAAGGAAGGGACAATTTGAGGAAATAAGGCTTGTTGAATTTCCTCAATGTAGTTCATATAAATTTAACCGTAACTTCCGCAATTGTTATTATTAATGAATGCCCGACTAGATGTCAGAAAATGTCCACAATCATTATACTATTTTCGGGGTCATCAGCAACGCAGCTATCTGGACTGCCTCAACTATGTCTCGATAACTTAATTCACTTAATCTCGCTTCAAGAATTTGAGCCAGGTTAGAAATGCGGGTATTTGTATAGACACTTCATGTTCTTAACTTTCCCATATCTCAGGCAAGGGCCTGGTATTTTTCCAATACTGCTTTTTCATTTCCCTGTTTTTTTATAAGATGTAATTACAACTGAGAGTCTACGTTTTCATTGTATATAAATATCACTTTTCGACTTCAAAATTGGATATGTCTTCCTCGCAATGTTCCAGAAATTCTTCGTTTTAATTTTTGTGGCAGCCTCTATTATAGTAATGGTCTCATTTGTTTACGTGGTCGATTCTGCTTCATTCATAGTTTCCATTCTATGACTATCTCATAACTATTCTTTATGAGACTGGTTACTTTATTCACTAACTGTTTGCTTTAGCGTTTTAAATTTTCTCGATGTTGCGGTAATGGTTGCGATGTAATTTTTTTTTCTTTCTCTTTGATGTAATTCATGTTCGTGTATTTGTTTTTGGTTACAGTGATAATGGATTCAACTTCTCTTTTTAAATCTTCTCCATGTAAGCCTATCCATGATTCTATGTTTCGGTTGCTAACATCCTCCTTTTATATTGGTCCTGTTGGCATTATTGAATGAAAGAGAAGCTCAACAATAAAGTGATGCTCGAAAACAAGTATATAAAGTTCAATATACCCATCAACACAGCCATTCCGATGAGATTATAACAGACGCATTCATCACGTCCGAATGTACATGTAATATGGAAGAGAGTTTTTGATAAAAGCAGCGTTTAACTTTAAAAGTGTGTCATCCCCGATAAAGCTCGCTATGTAGATTTTTTTTCCTCTGTACTGCCGAGAGCTTTTGTGTTGATGAAATAGGTAGTTCAGCAGTAACTGTCCATTAATGGTATGAACATTGATTGATGGGTTTGTCTTTGGTTTCATGTTTTCTTTATTTTTTGACTTCAACTTTAGGCGACACTATTTTTCGGACATGACACAAAATTCCGGGTTTTTTTTTTTTAATGATTTAGTCGTCGAACGTCTACAATATGCAAATTTTCTGCAGGTAAATTGTACCCTGACCATTACATTTGAGTATCTTTACCATTCACTGCGAAAACGTATTAAAATCCTGAAGAAGAATGCATTCAAAAAAGTCATCAGTTTGGTCCAAAAGAAGAGAGAAGACGGGCTCAGCATCCGAAAGATCGTCGCTGAGATGAAGCTACTGGTCAGCAGTTGAATACATGCTAAGTACAGACTATGAGTGGAAGAAGAAGAAGAAGAGA
Organism: Acanthosepion pharaonis; assembly: GCA_903632075.3. NCBI lineage: Eukaryota > Metazoa > Mollusca > Cephalopoda > Sepiida > Sepiidae > Acanthosepion > Acanthosepion pharaonis. The sequence continues at coordinate 421,799 of CAHIKZ030002123.1, read as the reverse complement.
GGACGGAAAAAAAAAACAATTTCCAAGAGAACAGAAAGAAGAATGAAGAAGAGTGTTACGAGGTTGTTATCATCTCGAGAAAAGGTGACAGCGAAGAAAGTAAAGGAAAAGTGTGAACTTGACATCAGTGTTCGAACTGTACAAAGAAAGCTACACGAAATTGGACTTAAGTTTGCTAAAATCAAGAAAAGAATTACACTAACGAGAAAACACAAGGAGGCAAGGCTGGGAAGTGCCAAAAGATGGATAACAAACCATGTCGACTTCAAGAAAGTGATATTTCCTGATGAAAAATGTTCGATGGACCTGACGGTGGTGTACATGTTCGAGAAAAAGTGAACCTGTTATTCTCAACAAGAGACAGATGGGAGGAGGAGGAGTCATGGTTTGGGGTATGTAATTTCCGAATGGAAACTTGTGGCTCGAGTGGTTAAAAGGACGTCAAAATAGCTTGAGCTACAGAGAACTTTTGGAAAAGAGAGCCCTACCACTCATAGAAAAAGAAATGGGAAGTAATTTTATTTTGCAGCAAGATAACTGCAGCATCCATGTGGCCAAATCAGTGAAAAATTGGATGTGTGAAGCAAATATAACTACTCTGGAATGGCCTGCAAGAAGTCCAGACTTAAATTTAATTGAAAACATATGGGAAATGCTTGCAGAGCTTGTTTACGACGGGCCAGAAATAACCAGAGAGGCTGAACTGTGGCAGCGCATACAAGATGCTAAAAATAGACTGCTAGAAACACGAAAAGACGTTATCAATTTGTACGAACATTATGAAGATAGACTGATAGAAGTCATTGAAAAAGGGTGCTGCCATAAACTATTAGCATTGTTTCTGCAATATCCGAAAATACTGTCGCCTGTGTAATGTGAAAATTTGTAAAAAAATAAAAATACTTCTAATTTGAATTCTGCTTTTCCATTTGTAGTATTGAAACAGTTTTTAAATGTTATTGCCATTACACTAAAACAGTACAAACTGTCTGTGCTACATAAAACTTAAAAAAAATAAAGTGTCTGAAAAGTAGTGCCGGCCCACTGTATTTATTCTAGAACATCTTGATTCATAGAGAAAAAAGCTGAAAATATTTACACCTCCGACAAATTAAAACCAAAGGTCATGTTTTTGAAGATAGCACTGTATTATTATTATTATTGTTATTATTATTTGTGCATTTCTTTTTTTTTGTAAACTGTAGGGACAAGTCCAAATGACTGTCCTTAGTCCCTATAGGATAAAAATCATTTAATTAATAGTAAATTTCTGAATATATGGAATGTTCCTAGTTTAGCGATCTTCTGGGTAACCGCTATATTGATGTTACCTGGGATACTATTATTAAAATTGTTCATTCCTTTTCTCTCGAAACCCAGAGTCTGATTTTGATACAGTCTCAGTCTTCATTCCCCATATCCTGCTAAATCTCCATCTACAGGTCCTTGTATTTGATGGATTTAAAATTTTCAAAGGTGCTTAAAATCAGATTGTATTGTTGTGTCAATAATCATTTTTACAAAATGTCTTGTTGTTTATTATATTAGATTTTTCTTGGATTTTATTTTCCTGTCAGTTTGAATTTTGCCTGTCTAAGAATATAATACATACGTTATTTTTTTGATAAATGTGTCTGGTTGATGGTAACCTGTTTCAACGGTTTCGATTTTCTACTGCTTGCAATCTTCCAGTGCACATATGTCGCTACCATGTTATGTGTGTGTGTGTGTCTGTGTGTATTATTTTTTCTAGTTCCGGATATCCTGAGATTATATTCTCGATAGTTCAAACAAATTTCTCGCAAATCCTGCATTTCCTTGATTATGTAAAAGTGAGAGGGGGCGAGGCTTTGGTCCTGAGCTGGTAACAAATAGGCATTCAAGCTCAGCTTTCAACCCGGTGCTCCTTTACCACTGAAGGTTTTCTATTGTTTCATCTCTACTACTTTCGTTCTTTTTAGGTCTTTGCCATGCAACGCATAGTCCTCCTAGTTTATTATTATTATTATTACTATTATTATTGTTATTATTATTATTATTAATATTATTTTCATTGGTTTCTGGTGTATACTCATTTCTTTCCAGATCCCGATCAGAGGCCTAAAGTCAGAAATGTCCTCATGGCATTTTTTATGAGAATTTCTGAAAAAGTACATATTTTTAATAAACATGAATGGCCTTCAAAAGATGTGGGCTATCATATTACATTGTTTTTCAATTCTTTAAGGCATGGATTACCAGGGATTCCTTCACTGAGTCTACTGGAATCTTTTTCATTCAGTCTTAGGGCTCCAACTACAACTGGAAATGTTAATGTCCTCATGCGCCACATTTTTGAGATTTTGATTTCAATGTCTTTGTTTTTTGATAGTTTTTTTGAAGATCTTCAAAGACACATTAGAGTCTGCGGGGTATGCTATATCAATAAGGCGGCACATTTTGTCTTTGCGGTCTCTAATCACGATGTCAGTTTGATTAGCTTTGGTTGTTCTGTCTGTGTGTATTGTAAACTACCAGAAAATTGTTACCTGTCCTATCTATGCAACCCGGTCTAGGTTGTGTTCATACCAATTTTCCTGTACAGATATTAGCCCACTCTGCCATGCTGAGTTTTGTATTCAGTATGGGCTAATACCGCCCAACTTGATACAAGATGTTTAATTGGTTCTGGATATTTATGACAGAAATGGCATTTTGGACTAACCCAATTTTTCAGCATATGTGCTCTGTAATTTCTACTTAAGCATTGGTAATATGCAGCAAGAATAAAACCTTTGGTTTTAGCTTTTAACCCTGCACTACGTAGCCACTGATGGGTATGGAGTTTGTCTACATCAGCTTGCTTGATGCGAACCGAGTATTGAGGTGATGGCGTTTATCTTGGTATCATTCCTGTATTTAGTTGGTTGCACTTGACTTTGCTTTTCTTTTTTTAAGTATTTTGAAGCTTCAGTCGTTGTATTATGCTTTACTTGTATTTCTTCTGTCACTTGAAACTCCAATTTGAAATTGATGGCTTCCTTTATTACTGAATAAATTTGCTTGCTAACTTCATGTACTTTCACACAGATCATTATTTTTTCTCCTCTACTTTCTAAGTATAATTGAAGGTCAATTGTTGTACTCTTAGTAGGGCAGTTTTAGCTGAACTAATCTTCAACCTCCCCGTGATCTGGACACATGCAGACAAACAACATTATCTTTGGGATGATGAATGCGGTTGCATGTTTTGGCATCCATTCGCTTAATGTCAGCTATGGTTCAGTTAAGGACGTTGAAAATGTATTGCATCACAGGGACAGCCAATTTTTTTATGGTTGATATTCTGTTTTTTAAGATTTAGCTCGGTATTAAGCAACAGACTCACAGGCCTGTAGTAATCCTTTCTTACCTTCTCCTTCATTTGGGAATGCTGTATTCCATCTCCTTCGCTAATTTCTATGCACCTATAGTCTTCTTATTGCAGTTCCCTAATGTTTGTTCCAATATCTAAATCCCTTATTATTATTATTATTTTTGTTGTTGTTTTTGTTGTTGTTGGCTTTATTATTATTATTATTTAATTTCCTTTGATTTCTGGTGTGTACACATTTCTTTCCAGGTCTCGCCCAGAGACATAAGACTAGAAATGGCATTATGACACATTCAACTGACAAAAAAAATGCATGAATAAAGCCCTTCGAAAAGTGTGAGCTATACTTGTGAGAACAATATTTTGTAGCTCTTTGAGGTATGGACTTCCAGGAATCCTTTCAATTTGTCTATTGGAATCTTTTCCAACCAATCCTAGGGTTCCAACTACAACAGGGTATGTTGATGTTCCCATGTGGCACATTTTTGAGATTTCGATTTCAAGGACCTTGTATTTTGACAGCTTTTTGAATATCTTCAAAGATACATTGCTGTCTGCAGAGACTGCCAATTCAATAAGGAGATATTTTTTGTTTGTGATCTTTAATAATAATGTCTGGGCGTTTGGCTTTGATTGTTCGGTCAGTGTGTATTGTGTAGTCCCATAGAATTGTATCAGGTCCTATCTCCGTAACCGGGTCTGGGTAGTCTTCATACCAATTTCTTTGTTTCCTTCCCGCAGAAGTTGCGTGTTTTCCAGTGTAGATATTAATCCACTCTGTCATGTCGAGTTTTATACTCAGCGGGTGCCAATATCGTGCAACATGATACATGATGATCAATTGTTTCTGGATATTTATCACAGAAACTGCATTTTGGGCTAACAAAATATTTTAGTATATTGCTTGATAATTTCTATTTAACAAGCATTGGTCCTATGCAGCAAGGATAAAACCTTCAGTTTCAGATTTCAAACCTGCACTACATAGACACTGATGGGTACGGGTTTTGTCTACGTGAGCTTGTTTCGTACGAGAAGAGTATTGGCCATGAAGCGGTTTATCTTGCCATTCTTTCTGTATCTGTTCGGTTGCATTTTTCTTTGCTCTTTTTTTTTAAAGTATTTTGCACCTCCAGCCGGTGTATCGTGCTTTACTTGTATTTCTGCGCCCATTTGAAACTCCATTTTGAACTTGTTGGCTTCCTTTATTTGGGAGTAAAGACGCTTACTACTTTCATGTTCATTGACACATACCATCATCCAGTCTTCTGTATTCTCCAAGTATCGTTGGAGGCCAATGGTTGTAGTTTTGTAGGACAGTTCTAGTTGAACTAATTCTCTGCCTCCTTCGAATCTGGGCACATAGAGACGATCAACATCAGCTTTAGGATGATGCATGCGGTAGCAAGTGAGAAGCTTTCTCGTTTTGGCGTTCATTATCTTATTTTCAGCTATGGTCCAGTTAAGGACATTAAAGTCGTATTGCACCACAGGGACAGCCAAGGTATTTATGGCTTATTGTTTTTTTGACTTTAGCTCTGTATTTCGTACCAGATGTACACGTCTCTGGTACTCCTTTCTTACCTTCTTCTTCATTTGGAGGTTTTGTATGCCAACTCTTTAGCTAATTCCAAGGTACTTATAGTTATCATGTTCCAGTGACCCTAATCTTTGTGACAAAACCTTAATCTATTAAGGGTGTTTCTGTAATTCTACCTTTCTTGAATGTTACTTTTGAACATTTATCTAATCCGATGTCCATACCTATATCGTCACTAAAGTATTTTACAATATTGAGGAGGCCCTTCAACTTATTGTCGTCTTTGGAAAAGTGTTTGAGATCATCCATGTAGATTAGGTGATTGAATATTTTCTTATTTGTAAGCATACCTACTGTTGTTCAGTTCATACGTAAGGGGAATCAAGGACAAACAAAACAGAAGGAGTGACAGTCTCCTTGAAATATTCCCCGTCGGATATTTAGACGGTTAACTATTGTACTGCCTCTGGTGTGAGTAAGGTATAGTCTGGTGTTCCACATTCCCATGCTATGCTTAAGGGAAGACTTCATATATTCCCAAAGTCTTAAGGATTCAACGATAATCAATCCACGCTGCGCTAATATTTCTATGTCGTCTCCTGCTGTTATCCAGGATCATTTTATTTATCAGTAGTTGATCTTTTCAGACATATGAACCTTTCCTGTATCCCTTCTGATCCATCGGAAGAATGTTGTTTGTTTCGAAAAAGGAATAAGAACGGTTCCTCAGGAAACGTGATCAACTTATACGTGGTGGAAAGACATGTTATCGGCCTATAATGTTTTGTGTCGTCTATTTCACTTATTTTTGGCATGACGTACGTAATACCTTCAAAAATCCATTCCGGGATGTTATTGGGATTATTTAAAAGCGTTGATGTTTTTGCAAGGATTTTATGGGTAGATGAGAGATGATAAAGCCAGAAATTGGGCACCTTGTTATTTCATGGGGATTTCCATTTTGGGGATTTCGTTAGCGCATGCTTAACATCATCTGCAGAGGTGTATCCAGTATTCGTTCGTCTTCACGTCGGATCCATTCTGCATGTGGGTTATATTCATTTGGGCTGCTCCAAATATTTTTTTCCAAAATGTTTGTACATTATCAATCGATTGTGGCATTTCGATATGTATAGGTGCTTTTCCAATTTCCATGTAAAATTTCTTCAGGTTCGTTTGGAATATCTTATTTTGGCGATAGAACCTACAACTATTATTATTATTAGTAGTAGTAGTATTACTTTTAGTAGTAGTAATAGTATTCAATACTTACGTGTATATAGGATAAACCTGCAAAATACGTCTGAGTAATATAAGCATGTAGAGATGAAAAGACTTATGGATGGGGAAGTAAATAAGAAATATGAATGAAAGTAGCTTCCTCTGCTTTTTCTATGAATATTTTTAGGCTAATTTTTCTGCGGAACTTTCTACTTTAGGATCTCGATATAATGGATTTAGACGCAAAAATAGATTCATAGCGCGATCTCATCATTTTACTGTTGAAATTCCTAAGTTTAACCATAAGTTTTGTTCTTACAGTTTTTACCGTCATTTTTCGTTTGTGGTACTTACTTCCAGTTTCTCGCTTTCCTGTCAAAAATTTGAATTCAGCATCCATCATAATCTTTCAATCCTCTTCATTTTTTTTCATATCTCAGGAATATTTATCAGTTTGCTTCACTCATTAACCCGTTGGTCCTTACAGGCGTTATCCGTTTTTATTCAGGTAAACTGATTAAGAAAAAAACTAGATATATAAAATGATCCATTTTCACTCTCCAGATTTCTAATATGACAGCACTGACGTCTCTTTAATATACCATTAATCCATGAATACATTAATTTTTCTGACATTCAAACAAGAAAAATTGAGGTAATCATTTATTATACATATTGAATATGGAAATCTTTTTTCTCGTGAATCAACGGACTACTTTTGATACTCTAAGTGCATGCATAGACAAATATATTCTAAGCTTGGAAGATAACAGATTTACAAGGTAACGACTTGGCCGTGGCTCTGTTTTAATTGAAATGATTTAAGATGTCACTTTGAAAGTTTCTTAGCGTTGAATTAATTTATCTCTTTAAGCACCTGAGTCAGTATAAATTGAAACGATAAGTGTGCCCAGCGGAATCAAATTGATCGCTAACATCAAAACGGGCGAGTTTATCCGTCTTTGAACGCACGGACACATTGAAGCAATGAAACCAATTAAAGGTTTCTGATGGGATGTGAGATGAAAGTTAGTTTTCGAGTAGTGTTTTAAATGTAAGCGTCGGCCTTCGTATGTCACTAATTGGGGCAAAAGATACTGATGAGATTTTGTTAGCTTCATTACATCCCTCTGTGTAATGGCTTCTTCAATAACAATCACGTTTTACTTAAGAGCAGTACAATTTATATCTGTATATTTCCTTAGCTATTTCTCCATAATTCCAGCTTCTTGCAGATGGGGGTAATCTTGTAGACCATTAGCTGCTGTAGTTCGTTTGTACAATATGCGTTACCGTTAGATCAGCTAAACATTTTTCGTTAAAGCAAATCAAATAAGAAATCAATTTATAACAAATTTCCGGCGTAAACACAATACGCAACAGCAACGAATTTTAGTTTGTTCTGATTATGCATCTCGGTGAATATCCAGGAAAAATGAATCCATGAAAACTTGAACTTTTGAATTTTCATAACATTGTTAGCTGCTGTACTGACTTGTTTGTGGAATAATCGGATATTGCCATTTACTGCAAATGTCTATAAAAACGCTGACAACATTTTTTGCTGGGCGCCGCCATTTTGTTTCGCTTAGATATTCTGCAGTACAAACTAACCTAAACGACACCGACAACGTGGAATAAACTAAAAATACGTCACTAAAATGTATTATACTTGGTGGTCCGAAAGTCTTGTCACCATTACATTATATAATTTTCTATTTCAACGTTCTGTGCACAGATATTTTTACACGAACACTACCAGAATGCGCATCAGTTAAAAGACGCTGGTCGAAGATCCTTTGCAACAATCAACAAAGCACAGCTTTGTAAAATATCACATAGGGCATAATGTTTTTGTGCCACGAAAATTATGGTGTTTATACAGATCTTCTCGATGTGTTACAGCGTCAATGAAAGTGAATAACTGAATCCAGTACATGTGATCTCTATTATCTGTTCTTCTGCTGTTCTCATTACGTTTTAGTATGCGGGTCACATGATGTTTCTTGTACTCTACTATATATCTCGCTTGTTTTGATATAGCACTAAGGTCTACTTATTTTTTTTAATACAGATGCTTACGAACTGACATTATACGGTCTTTTAGAAACTTCGACAGCAGACAATATACAGTTTTAGCATAAGGTTTAGCATAAGGCCAATAATGAGCATTTGTCTATTATTGCTCTATTTTTCGTCAATCACCTTTCGTGACTGTAAGCAATATTACATAATCCGTCAATCACCTTTCGTGATTATAAGCAATATTACATAATCCTCAATTTTGAATCACTGTAACAAGTTTAGCTTAAAAGATTTGGAGTTATAAAGAATAGTTTTCGGCAATATTTATAATTTAAAATGGACAAACATTGCCTTTTTCTAATATTCAAAGCAACTAAATGCCAAGCTTACACGGAGAGTCGTAGCAAGATTAATGTTCACAGCGCTATCGTCAATTATCGTGCTAATAGCTATTTTTATTCAACTGTCTTTATCTCTGCTAACACTAAATTGAAATCACAATTCTAAGAGGCTACAGTCACAACCATACGCGCCTTTATGTGAAGAACTTATGATATCGTTCTTGAAGTTAAGTCTTTCTACACATGTCTAGCGTTTTTATCAATATATTCGTAAAATAAAGACTACAGGCCAGGCTATGTGTCGAAATGTTGATGGATGTGTACAGATATTTTTTTTTAAAAAATCATGATATCCAATGCTTCAAGGCGATTGGAAAGAGGGATTCCAGAGAAAAGGGAAGAATGGTCAGAAGCAGCCCCTCTGTTTATCTCAAGTACCCCTAAATATGATTCTGTTTTGAAAGCATTTCAGATCATTCCAACAGGTATTCTCTGAAACTACAAGAAGCTAACGCTGCTGCAGGCTAAGCTATTCTAAGAGTCTTACCAGAAGAAGAAAGAGAACTAATTGAAGATTCAGCGCCTAGAGGCAGAAATAAAATGGAAGACATTTTATGAGGACACAATAATTAGAAAATATCATTTAGAACGTGAGGCTGAAAATATTTAATGAAGGCTGCATAGAGACAAGAAAGCTAAAATTAAAGCCCATTTGGAGGAAGGATATCTAACACTACAAAGAACTCTACAAAAAAAGAAAAGATAAATTATTTAGAGGTAGTCTCAATTAAATGCCAGTAAATATGTAAGTGTATGAACAAATGAAAATCAAGGGTGGAGAGAAGAAGCATATTGATATAATGGAATAACCAGTCACCCCCATGAATGATTACGCTATAGGTACTTGCTACCTATAAAGTCAACTCTCTACGAGAGACTCGAGGAAGAGTGAAGTGAGAGGGAAACGACGCCAGCACATCCGACCTTCCAGTTAGTGGCACTCACTGCTAGATTGACCTGTGTCTATAGCTGTACCGTATTTCTTATTGTACTTGTTGTGTAAACAACATTTCTTCTAGTATCTACCTGGTGTTATGTGTTTATTCCCTTAGCACGGAATACACCTCATATACTACTACATGAGACTGTAGCAGGTATTCAAGAACTGGCCGAAGCAAGATCTTTGTCGAACAATGTGCCAACTTTCACATATTTTGATCCCTAGCTCAAATGAAAGTACAACAGAGTTTTTACGATGTTGATGCCAAATGCAAACAGAATCCCGTTTCCTGAACCTCCTATATTCAGTACTGATCCCTTGAAATATAATAATTGTAAACACTGCTTTAGAATACTGATTTGTCAGAAGAATATTGAAGATAAGGAAAATATATACTACCTCTGCAGATGTGAATGGACAAGCCAAAAAGTACTTGACAGCTACTTTATCCTTAGGACAGAATATGCCTATGCAACTACATAGGATGTTTTAGAGGGAAGATACAGAAACTACTTCAGCAATGTCATATAGTGACACGCCCGAATCATGCCCTAAAATAGTCTAAACATACTTTCGAACTTAGAGAGTTTATTGATTTTCTGAAGACATGTGAGAAAATCATTGTCCACAAAAAAGCATTAGAGTTACTGAATGACTGTAAGTTCTTTCCTACTTACCACACTGGCTAACAGCGAGATGGAATCCACAGTTTATTGACATCGAGGGTAAGAAATTTCCTTCCGTCTGAGTTCAATCTCGTAAATTTAGTCACCAAAAAGAGGAATGCTGATAAATACAAGTGCTCTGGATAATACAGTTATCGAGCAAAGACACTGAATACAACAAGAAATGAAAAAATATTTTCAGCAAATACGTCTGTTTTGATATGTCTTTTTTTTTTGTAAAATATATGGGCATTCTTCGTGCAAATGCAGAAAGAGAATAAAGAAAACATTGTGGGATAGAACGAAATTAGTTCAAGATGAATGACCGTACCTGGTTTTCTAAGGTCTTGACACTTCTTAAAGAGCTGTAAAGAGTAGAAAAAGTGAGATGTGATAAACAAATCGTCCTCTTTTTCTGCACGAGGTGCGAGCTAAAAGAAACTAAAGACTAGCATAGGAAAAGAAAATCTGAATATTTAAAAGCATAGTGAAAGGTCTACATTATGGCTATTCACAGAGACAAACACAGCTGTTACTTCACATAGCGATACTTGAAGAATCTATCACACAAAGAGCTGCAATAATTCCGGTTTGGCCTTTATTTCAACTCAGCCAGCAACCAAAGTCATTGTATACGCCTTATTGGATACCCAAAGCAACGCAACCTTTGTTTTGAGTGAGCATGCTGAATCCAAGTTACTCTTAAACTCTGTTATACCTCAAAACAACAACAGTGGTATCTTAGAGAAAAGACATAAAAGTCAGAGAAATTTACACCTATGAATAGAAGTGACATACCAACAACAGAAACTGATAAATTTTGGTCACATCTACAGGACTGCCAAGTGGTTTTGCTTATTGAAAAAACTGTTAACAGGTGTAACTGAGAAGAGAAAATCACCCTTATGCGCAATTTACCGATCTTTAATAGATTAGTATAGGCCATGGGAATCCCTGCGTGAATTACGGCGGCGGAATCAACAACTTAATAGTAGTCAAAATGGAGACACCAGGTTTGGAGCTCTCGTTCAATCTTAAAACAAAAATAGGTTATTTGAGACGAATTAAATTTAGATAATTTATTCTTTCATTTAAAATAAAAGACCATAATTCAGACTTCTCAGAAAGTGTTTGAAAAGATGTCGACGTGTCTTAAGAAGATCTTAAATTCTGATCGATTGTGAGACATGGCATTATTAAAAAGGACACTGGTCATTATGAAATGACATTATCATTTAAATTAGTAAAACCATAGTTACCTAACAAAAGGACATGTGCAATATACCGCCTAAAATATCTAGAAAGATGACTAACGAAAGATAGAAGTTACTATTAAGATTGTGTATTTCATGGATGGCAAAATTACACATAGGGATGTATAGGGTATTCCTGAGGAAGTGATTGACGACAATTCAGCTTGGTACGTTCCACAAATATGTGTGACATTCAACTAGTCTATGTTTTAAGAAACATCTCCTAATTACTATTTACTTATAAGTCTCGACCGAACAATTATATTGGCGGTTATCCTTTGCCACTTTCGGAAAGAGTTTGTTATAGCCATATGTGATATCGAAAGAATATTCCACCAATCTTACCTGAAATGGTAAGATGAAAATTATTTATTATATTTATGGTTCGATATTGAAAAACTATTGAATAAAGCGCATTTTGTTTGGAGCGATTTAGTCTCCTGCTTCTGCCAAATTAGGCCCGAAGTATCTAACAGCACAGATACAAGTTTAGTTTAATGTTGAATTTAAACGCTTGCTCCAGCGAAGTTTTATGCGAAAGACGGTCAAACAAGAGTTCAAATGATAAAAGGTTCTTTCAATATATATGGTGTTCCAATAACTTGAACCAGTTTTAAATGTGAATTAATTTTAAGCGTTTAGGCCTCGATAGTCATCAATAACTTTAACACGTTGTTTCATTGTTAATCTTTCGATGGTTGAAATTGTCAAGGACTTAAGTTATTAAATCTGAAAGAAAAAGAATAAAAATGATTAGACGCTTAAAATTAATTCAGATTTAAAAACGTCCAAATTATTTGAACGACCTTTATCAAAGAATCAAGAAAACTGTGAAAAACTGTCTAGTTGAGTCTTTGCAAGATTGTTTCCAACAGAGAATGTGATGGAAACCATCCCAGAAATAGATTGTGCCAGGATCAAGTCATGTCATTAAGTTTATCTCACATAGAGAGAGCTATTTGTGTTGAATGCTGCGCGACATGAGATTCATTCGAATTTAAATTTCAGGTAAAGCCATATACCATATACTATTGAATTTGTTTATGATCCACTAGGATTCATAGAGTGCTTTGTCCTTTTAAGGAAAGACATAATCAAGCAAATGTGCCAAGAACAAATTGGCTTGGATGAAGAGTTTGTTGAAGCTTGATAACATCAATGCGTGTTCTCGAACAGAATTATTTTCCAAATTGGCTGAAATAAAAATCCACAGATGTCATTGATTTGAAGAATTGGTGACGTAAAAGGGCATGTTCTTGACCATTTCTCAGACGCTAGTGCCATCGGATATTGTTAGTGGGCTTGACTTGAAATGGAAATCTTGAGTCTCACCAGCCTAAACTACAACTATACCGAGATTTGAATTCTCAGGAGCAGTTATCGCGTTTAAATTCAGCATTCGAAAGGAGCTAGACATATCAAATCTAAAATAGTTCCTCTATGTAGATTCTACCGTTGTTATTTGTTATATAAACAATGATTCTAAAATGTTTCAGATATTGGTAACTGACTGCATAAAAAGAATCGGGTCAAGTCCTCAACCAGAACAACTGGATTAAGTTGCCTCTAAAGAGAATTCAGTGGATCCTACTTCTAGAGTCATGACTGCAGAGCAATTTAATCTCTAAAATTGGTTAATATGACCGAGGTTTCTCTGGCAAAGAAATTTACTCTATAGATGTAGGACAAATAAAAGTAGATGATCCTGAATTCTGCAATACAAAGGCGAATGAAGAGGGATCACTCTCAGATCGTCTCAAGAAATTTTCTGATTGGTCCAGAAGGGTAAGAGAAATGGCTATATTAAAACGAAAGATAAACGAATACAAAAGTGGGAAACAACGAACCAATGAAAGCACAAGCCTAGAGGAAAGAAATGAAACAGAATTTGCAACCATCAATGTAGCTCAAGAAGAAGCATTGCAGAGCAGATAAGTCTTGAAACTGAAGAAAACAATTGTCAATACCAAGAATAGTAAATTACAAAAAGTCAGCTGATTCATATATGAACAATGTATACTGAAGATGAGTAGACGTTAAAGTCAAGCCAACACACATTCACACGTGATGCATTCGTCATTCCTGTCCCAATCTAATCACATTTCAGTACTATTAAAAATTTCCAAGGAACGACGGTTGATGGACTTCGAGCAAAATGGTTATAGATTCTGGGATGCAGAATTTTGGTCCCATCTCACATCTTTACTTTCTACATTTAACCTATTTAAAGAGGAAATACAGAGAAACAGATGATGTTCTAGAGCCATGCAATTGAATGTCTTTGATGATCTGACTATTCACGTATTAATACATGCATTAAGAACATTCATTTGTATGAGACGAAATGTTCATCAACAAATATGGGACCAATAGATTAATTTAATTAGTTCGGGGAAAGCGTTAACAGAACTAATGAATTGAATAAACTAAAAATGAGTGAAGACACTAGCATGTGGATTTCATATGAACCGTCCAACAGCAAGTCATATGGATGACATCTTGGTGAGGTAGTAAAAGTGTAAGCAGTGCTCTTAATAGTCATCGATCAGTCAATACAAAGGCTCAATGACACCCCAAAATAAACTTTCTTATATTAAGTTATGGTCAAGTTTAACAGCAGAACAATCACCGTCAAACATCTGAATGACACCTCTTGACCTGAAACTGAAACAGCGAATTACATTATTACAATGAAGACAAAATCATTCTGCCTCCACCTGGGAACTTCATAAGACATGATCTCCATTGAAGAAAACGTGGTACAATGTACAATATTTACCCATCGAGTTTTACCTCGACGGAGAAGAGAATATCTCTTGAATTTAGAAGACAATAGTAGAAGATTAGAAGGAATATGTAATTCAACGACATTGTTTTTCGACATGATAATCTGCCACCAGAAAGCGATTGTAAGTTAGCCAGAATAACTCATGTCTCTTCTAATTCAGATGGGAAGGTGAGAAAATTAAAATTGATCTTTGGTGACATTTCCTTTAGCAAAGGATATAAACCAGTGAGTTGGATAGTGTATCTTGAAAGTCATATGCATGGTGTTCTTAAACTGTTTAAGGCTGTGACTGCTTTCTGTGATATTTTATTTTTATAGGTTAGGAAATTTTTAAGCAATCCACCATGGACAATTGGATTTGTTGGTAGTGTAACATTTACAGTAGTGTTTAATTGAACGTTTTCTCCCCCTTAGACATGAAGGTATTTTAGCAGGAGTTAGGAGAACGATAGTAGTGAGGAGGAGAAAATATATAGAAGGTCCCTATCGTTCTCGTGGCAAGCAGCCAACACATTAAATTAACGATCATTGAAGAACCAATAGAAAAAGAAAAATGACACACTTATGTTAGTGACAAGCCTCTTGTAGACTTTATCTAGCATGTCTGAACCACTGATAATTGAGAAGAATATTGTCATTTAAGCAAAGAGAAGTGGATGCGTTCTATGGTGTAATGGATATCGGCTCTGAATGAAAAATTTAAAAAAAAATCGAAATCCTCTCAGGTTCGTTGCCTTCTGTTATGCTCAAATAACCTTGAGAAAGTCATGAAACCGTTCCTTCTCTCCACTTCTCAGGTTTATGGATTGGATAGCAGGATTGACTAAGTCCTCGGTTGAAATGCAGTCTACCGAAGAAAGAAACGGCACACTAATGCAGGAAAATCTTCAGTTAATCATGAATAGAAAGAGACATGATCTCCAAAAGGACTGACTGATCAAAGAGAAAGACCGCAATACAGGGAGATACTAATAGAATTATGAAATGTTTTTGATAAATTAGATGGATTATTGTTATGCTTTGGGATTTTTGCTTGTTAAATATTGTTCACCCAGTATGTGGGCCCCATTTACTTCTAATTACAATGTACTGTTTTGAAAACTTGGGCATAATTGATTATTTGGTTAGGGATTATCAACAATTTAACGTTTATTTAAAGCTTGAAATATTTTAGATTTTAATAATTTTTACTGATACAGATTCTAGAAATTAACCCATAGATGTGACACAAGCGCTGGCTGCCAAACTTTCTCGAGGGTATTTGCATGTCAGTTAATATAACGACTCCGGCAGGAATAGGATCTTGTCTCTCCGATTTCGAATTACTAGCTTTTATCTATTACACCTTACTTATACCCAAGTTTACATCAGCATTTATTCCCAAGTAATAATCCATATACACAATGACAAGTCTTGACACTGTTTAATCGTGCTGGAAATCTCCTACACAAATATTTAGTTTTTTTAGAAAAATATGCATCCTCCGACAGAATTCAAACATTCTACTCCTAAGAGAAAACGTCATTACATCTGAAGTACCTTGACCTCTCGCCCACGGAGGACCTCAAATTCTTTTATATTCAGGCCGGTAGATGTAAATAAATACATTGTTTAAAAATTCAAATGGAGCACCTACTCAAATATGAGTATTCATTAAAAATAACGTTAAAATAAATAAATTACACACACAAACACACACACACACACATATATATATATATATATATATATATATATATATATATAGGAATGTACTGTTAAAAACTACGGAACTGTTTTTTCCGTTTTTTCTTGCTTTCTCTCAATTCTCTTATGTAGGCTTACATACCATCTTAATGACACCAGCACCACAAAATCTCATCTTATAACAACAAATTGCACCAATAGTAACACATTCACATCATACAAAATAAGAAAAAACTTAATTAACAACAAAATCCGCTATGAAAACAACTGCAATAAACGATTACAAATTCTTGAAGCCAATCCCAATTAAAATGCAAAAAAAAACAACATAAATAAAATAGCATTTCATACTGGGAGAAAGATCTTAAACACATTTAATAACTAATCCTCGAAGTAATAAACACCAACCCCCTACTTATTAATAATGAACTAATCCAACCACATTGTCTAAATACACAAAATATTATGCCTAAAACTAAAATAATAATCAACCTATAGAGAAAAAAATGAACTAGGATCTTCTTACAAAAATTTAGAGCCAAATATTAAAAACTGAAAAAAAATATTATTCAACTGAAAAGTTCCACAACTTTTAACAACGCATGACTTAATAACGACATACTACCAACACACACACACACACACACACATATATATATATATATATATATATATATATATATGGCATATGCAGCCAGAATTTTGTTATGTTGAAGTATTGGTCAAACAGTTTCATATCGAAAGTAAATGCGATTTAAATGTTGTGTTATGCTACAACAACTAAAGTAATTACTTCTGAAGCTCATAGCATGCAGCTAACACGACGTTGACATATCGAACCAAACATAAGAATATAATTCTTTTACCTCTTATTGACATTGTATATATAGGGACTAATATCATCATCTCATGCCGTCGCGACTTTTCGCCTTATTTCAGTGTCTTTGCGTTCTCGACTGTTCTTTTTTCGATCTTTATGCTCAGGGTGTCTCCATTATTAGTACTGCTCAGATATCGTTCGTTGTTCATTCTTACTTAATTTACATTCGTATTACCAAGTCAAACATTCTTCGCAGGATTTCTTTCATCAAATTCACAAACTAACATTTCCATCCACTGGACGATTTTCCAGTGTTTTGTTTTTAGAATTCCTATTATACCTTTGATCGGAATAGTGTAGATTGAATTAGAGAATTTCTACAAATAAGCAAGGAAAGAAATAAGGTAATTGACAAAAAAAAAAAAAAAAACTGAATGAATCGATAAATATATAAACAATGAAGAAACCTTTTGATCAAGATTTATATTAAATGTATCTTTGATCTTAGATGCATATTTTTTATTGTTTGGAAAACATTTGTTTTTCTCCGTGAGATATTGATTATTGGTCCATATAAATACACCCCCGGGTATAATGTACTCAGTTTTTCCCCATTTCTTTGTGTTAATTAAACCTCAGAACTTGGACAATTCTTCCCACTACAGAAATGCAAGCAGATAGCCGCTTTCTGATTATGTATTCGATTTCGGATATTCATGTTTTTACGAAAGATTAATTGTTTGTTCCAAAGCTCATTGCTACTTAGTCCGACTATCATTAGCTGTTCAACTATAGTATTCCAGGTTAACAAAGGTAAACTCTTCATATATATTTTAATTTATGCATTACTACATAATCATATATTATGATAAGTTCGAATAATTTGAGTAAAAGAAACTCCTTGAGCATTTTGTGACAGCATTTACTTTCCCCATCGTAATCAAGTAAATTCCAGATGTATTTAATTTAACACCTATGCATGCATTAACACTTACTCACCAACAAATAATTTCTACGTTTGTTTATTCTAATCAAGATTCAAACAAAGTTAAGTTTTAGACACGTGTTCAAGTGAGAGAATATGCGTCTCTTGAGAATTAGCATTCGATATTTTATGATACCAGCCAGAAACAATTAAATGCCGCTATTTGTCTAAAATCGTGGAAGCAACGATATATTATTCTTTCAAATCCTATGACAGTCTATAAGGCCTTTTCTGTGTGATACTGAAACTGTTACTGCTTTCCTTTTTAATACTAGCTTCTTTTCAAAAATGTTTAATTTTGAGAGATGTCCAGACAACATGAAACCGGGTATTTCACTTTCCATTCATTTGTTGTCTGCTTTCTTTGAATTTGGTTCATGATAAAATAATCTTCTCTTCATTGTATTTATTTTAAGACAAATTACCACTAAAATGAAGTATTATCAATTATTATTAAAGCATCGTTAGTAGTATGACACTGTAAATGGCGGTGTTTACAGTGTAGAAGTCTTTTGAAAGTACATGTTAATTAGCAGTTAAGACACATATTTACATCTCGTGATTATTTATACAGAAGAATTCTAAGGATGTCATGGACCGAGCATGTGAGCAACGATGATGTCTTACAGAGGTTACAAAGAAGAAGTTTTATACTTAACATCAGAAAGAGGTAGTTGAAGTTTATGGGACACATAATGAGGAAGGGGGTCCTGGAGAATCTGATACTCAATGGTCAAACAGAGGGAAAGAGAGACACGGGAAAGCAGCGCGTGGATGACAGAACGTGGTCTGGGGGAGGAAGCAGAGGGAAGGTACTTATTTAGATCTTCAAGTGATAGAGGGATGTGAAGAGCCATGATCACCAACAAAGGTTATAAATTTCTTCATTCTCCAGGTTAGCGCATTTAAATATCACTAAACACTCATTGCCGTTTACGTCGTCTCAGCTAACAGAGAGATAATCTCTTTATATTACGGATTATATTAAAAGAAATAGTGACATCATTTGAATAGCAGCTAGGGCCAACATGGTAAACGGTATTGTTATAGGGAGAGCTTTGTGTAATTCGACACACACGTATATATCGATCTCATCATTTCAATATTTTACACTAGCCCGTATAATGATGTTTTTTAAGAAAGCAAGAGACGATATAGCGTCAATAATTTGAGGAAAATTACTAAACTGGTTTTGGAGATTTGTTTATTACATACATGTTTAACAGGCATTTAGATAATATCAGATGTATTCGATATTATCGCTTCCTTGTTAAAAAAAAAAAATCTAAAGTACATCCGTTTTTTGTACTTTCCTGTTTTATTTGGTATTTCTTTTGTGTTTACCATAAATTACTATTTACCACTTGTTATCTTTCGACAGTATTCATTCTTGCATAGCATATTTCAAATGTACAGTGGGTGGGTTCCCCGTATTCGTGGGGGTCAGTGACCAAAATCGGCCGCAAATAGTTAGAATCCGCGAATACTTGTAACCCCCACTAAAAGTGCTTATAGGTACCTATTTCGATTGTTAAAAACGCATATGCCTTAAACTTTCATCCTTAATTCTTTAGAAACATTTCAGACGCTTTAATAATATTTTTGAAAAATAATATTGTTGACCATACACTTAGCGTCAATTTTCTTTCATACGTACAATAATCGTTGTTAATTACGCATAGATCGATACCACCATTGAAAATACTATGTAAAATATGAGTTAGAAGACGTAAAATATAAAATTTAAACCTTTTTCTAAAAACGGAATGGTGATGATGCCCCCAGACTTAGCATAAGCAACTTTTAAGACGCCAGCCGCAGCCCCTAACAGAGAACAAGGCCCAAGTGCTACGTATGTTTTTTTACAATGAAGATGTACAATTCTTTAAATTTTTACCATGAAAATGGAGTATTATGTTTTAAGTCACCTAAATAACAGGAAAATAATAAAAGCTGGCCGTGCGTCTTGAAATGGACCTCCGATCGGTTGGTAATTGAGGCAAGAATTGTCTGGTCAACTTTAACGCCTCCAAAACTAAACTACTCTCTATGAATCACCATAGAGGTCCTTCCCTGCTCCCCATTGGAATGCCTGATAGTCAACTTCTTGAGTGCAACTCCCTGCGTCTGCTCGGTCTCACGTTGACTACTGAACTGTGATGAAACAAATACATTGAGTCAATTACTTCTTCCACCGCGAGGAAAGTTGGCTATCTGTGCCGCGCCAGGAAATGTTTCTCCCCGGAATCGATACTTCAAATATACAAATCAACCATTCGCCCTTGCATGGAATATTGCTGCCATATATGGTCTGGGGCACCTTCTGTTTATCTCGGAGTTCTTGACAAGATCCAGAGACGGATATGTAATATAATTGGCCCTGATCTGGCGTTTCGTCTACAGTCACTCTCTTACAGACGCGCCGTCGCCTCTTTGTCTTTTCTCCAAATTCTTTCAAGGTAATTGCTCCGATGAGCTGCTTTCACTGGTTCCCAGACTCCATGAATTCAAGCGCCCTACGAGGCTGGCATCCCGCTCCCACCCTTACATTGTAGAAACTTTTAAATGTAGCCGTCTCTTCTACTCCAATAGCTTCATACCTCGCACCTCTCGCCTCTTGAACACCCTTCCCAATTACTGTTTCCCTGAGAGCTATAATCTCCAACTATTCAAATGTAATGTCAATCGACATCTCCAGTTACCTTGATCTGCCCACTATCCTTCTCCTCATCCTTTCTTCTATCACTCCTATCTGCTCTCGCTCCAAATCTTCTGCAACCCCCTGCATCCTAGTGGCTTCACTTCCTTCTTTTTTCCTTGACTCTTTTCTTCTCTCTTCCTTAATGTATTTATTTTACCTTATTTTTTTCTTGGTTGCTTTTTATTATCTCTCTTTCTTCTCTTGAAATCGTTTTCTCGTCTTTCTCCTCTTTTCATTCATTTATTTCATATTTCTCTTTGTTTTCCTTTAATTCCCGAATTTTAAGCCTGACCGTTTTTTGCGTGTTTTTTTTTTTTATTATTTCGTTTTTCTTTAAATTTTCTTTTAACTCTACTCCATCTTTTATTTCAGATGTAAATTTCCTTTTTGTTTTTTTATCTTCCTTCTTTTTACATATCTTTTTGTTCATATTTTCTTTTTAACATTTCTTTTACCGTCTTTTTTTTTTTGCTTTCTCTTTTTTCTTTTGTATTATGAATTTCTTCTTTTGAGTTTACTTTTTTCCTTTGTTTTGCGTGTTTTTTTTTTCGATTATTTTCATTATTATTTTTATATATTCTTTTTATTTCTATTTTCTCTTGTCTTGATTATTTTCTACTTTTTATATACATTTAATCCAATATTTTAAATTGTGTACACGTGTTTTAGTTTTTATTCGATAGTCGCATATTTTTTAAAGCTAGAATAAAGCGTAGTGGATCATTGAGAAATCATACAACCAATGCAAACATCGTCGAAAGAGCACAACATATTCGTCTAAGTTCAAATCTGCCGGAAGAGATTTCTATTTATCGTTCTATCAATAAATCGACCATCGAAATTTAAGATCGTGTTCGTTAGGTAAAATTGTCTAGCATTTTCTTCATATACAAGTACTCTGCGCACTCATTTTCTGAAAGTACTTCGATGTCGAATATTGAATTTTTAAGCAAGCATTTTTACAATATATAAGCTGACTCTACAGTTTGCCTTCAATAAATCATGCTCAGTATTTATTTAAATAAGAGATTTTCCAGGGATACTCAATTTATACACACTACAAAAGCATCTAATCTATTAATCTGAGTCTAATATTTTCTGTTGTCAAATTGAAATTAATGTGACATGTTTTAGCAAAAGGTCTCAGATTAAGGATATCACTATATCAGCAAAACATTTCTTGAAATATGTTGTAATTTTCTGTCTGAAGATGATTATTGTCTATATTAACAATGAACTGAGATGATGTTTGTCAATATATGTGTGAGCAGTAAGAGTGTAAATGAATAGAGTATTTCGTTCCAAGCGTGCAATTGTTTGTAAGAAAATTGTAATGATTTTATACAAATGTGTATTTTGGTTGAATTTATAATGGTAGATTATACATGATGAAACCTGACCGCAATTTTTTGGTCGTGAGATTCAACCTTTACAAGGCCCGAGGGCAGTTATGGTAGAGGGTTACGTTTGGGATCCAATGGTATGTATAGAAGTGGAATATAAATATTAACCTGGCCTTGAAAAATACAAGATTTTAGTGTTCAGGAAAACATCCTGGTGGGAGTCAGTTTCATAGCGCAGATATTCACAGGAAGAAGCTGCTCCCGTTGAACTTCTCACCCATGGAATACGGTGGTGTGAATATGGATGGTTTGTTACTATGTATGCGGCATAGTGCGTTCTTGCTGTAAGGTTTGACAAGGGAATATAGTTCTTCTGGTCATCTATTGTGGAAGTAACGATAGAGCAGCGTGAGGTTTGTCACATCACGCCAGTGGGAGAGATGTTGATTGGTGGAGAATAATTCGTCATCCAGAAAGGCTCGATGACGCTTTTGAACTCTCTCAACGCTGGAGAGTGAGATCTTGGAATCTCCTTCCCAAATATTACAACAATACTCCATTTTTGGCCTTATCTTGCACTTGTAAAGGTAAAGGATAGCCGAAGGAATCAGGCATTTAGCACATTGGTACAGAGATCCAACCATTTTATGTGCATCCTTATCAATGGATTGGATGTCCGTGTGAGAGTTTGAGGCCCAACAGTGTTTGAAGTCACGGTGTTCCCCCTAGAGAAGCTCTGTTCATCTTGATTGGTGGTAGTTTGAAGTTAGATCAGTGATGGTATATAACATGGTCTTCGATGCATTGAATGTAACCAGCCATTTTTTGCCCCATTGGGTATTTTGTGCAAGATCGGAAGAGAGATCATTCGCCAATCTCTGACTATCGAGAATTTCATAGGTTCGCCTCTATATAGTCATATAAACGGCATAGATGCTTACAAATGATCGGAGTATATTTTGGGCAGATCATTTATGAAGATGAAAGGGAAGATTAATCCGAGGAGTGACCCTTGGGATACGCATGCGTTGACAACTTGGGCCTCAGATTACTGGCTATTGGTAGGTATCTTCATTGACCTACTTGTTAGGAATGACTTTATGCTCGAGAAGACACTTCCAACGATTCCATACCTGGAGAGCTTGTGTAGTAAATGTTTTTAGCCCACCTTGTCGAACGACATCTTGTGCTATGGTTCCTCGAAGTGTGTTTGTCATCAAGAGACTCACTGATTCTCTGAGTGATGGTAGTTATGACGTCGGCAGTGGTTCTGCCAACCGAAACCCATAATGCATGTCGCTGAAGAGCTTGCTCTTTTCTATGTACTCAATGACCTTCTTATTAATTTTGGCCTCAAAGAACTGGCTGATGATACTAATGATACTGAAGAGTCTAGACTGGGAGAGGGGGGAAATTGCACTCCCACATTTTCGAAAACCGCACATACGCTTGACAATTTCCACAGATTTAGGAAGTACTTCGCCTTCAATCAGCGGTTGAATAATCTTTGCGAGTATTGGGGATAATTCCGGGTGGTTGTTCTTAAGGACAATGTGTTGAGTTAGAGGCAGAGATGTCGCCAAGATATTTACCTTTTCTTTTGAGGAGGACAAACCTCTAGGACATTTATAATTGTGGGCATAGCCGCTTTACCTTTGTTCAACATATGGTTGGTGGTCTTCCAGTATTCACGGCATTCATTTTCTTTCTTTAAAACCACGGACTGGACTAATCGTGCGAAGCAGATCTTAGTGTTTTCTAGAATATTTTTACAGCATTTGCTGACAGTTCAGAATGCAATCAGGGCCGAACTACATCGCCCCTTGCAATAGATATTGAAATATTGCTTTCGGTGTGTTATGGCTGCGGCATATAAAGGCATGAATTAGGTTTGAGTTTTTTTTTGCTGTTTTTTTGTGTGGTATAAAACTCGCCATTTCCGAAAAGATCCAATCAAGAAAAGGGAAGCGGATGTTGAGGCAGTATGTTCGAAGGAGTTAGATCTTCCATTATGTAGGATTGAAATCTGTTCCAGTCTGCCGTTAATAGCGAATGAATATTCTGAGGAATGGTACATCAGGGTATGCTTTAGGTGTGGCATCAAACTCGACGATGATTAGGGAATGGTCTGATGTATGCAGTGGAGGTAAAACTTTTGATAATCATTTCTCTGGACACGAGGTTCATCTGATTCCAGTCATGTCCGGGACACTGGTAGGTTCTCAGATCATCTCGGTTAGCTCATATGCGATGGAGAGGATATCGATCTTCTTCGATGTTCGATCGAAGATTACCGCCCTTTCGTCCAGAGGACGGTAGAGAGCAAAAACAAAAGTGGTACTAATGATAAGTGGAAGCACACATACGGGAGATAGCGGTCCTCATGTTTTGAATCTCTCGCACAGGGAAACTCGTCGTTGATGTAGGCACGGAGTCCGTGGCCATGGAAATTTAGGTGATCAGCTTTGGGTAGAAGGGGTGAATAAACCGGGACTGTAAAAACACGTAATGCACATGAACCGTTGATACTGGTTTTAGAAAGTAAAAAGGGGTCTGGTTTAGATTGGAGAAGATGGTATTCAAACTTCTAGAAAGTTGGAAAGGAGAACCCTCATGATGGTGTCGGAGATAGTATACGGGGGAGGGGCATACTTTCTTTCTTTTTTAGGTTGGGATGGATAGTTTTCTTCATTTAAATTTTGATTGGATTCATGTGTGCATTTGATGGTGAAAGGCTAATAGGTAGACAGGCAGACACACACGCAGTAGTTGCCTGTACGAATACCTTGGGGAGAATCATCCCGAGATACAACCGTGGCAGTACGCTTAATCATGGCATCGAGAGACCGCACCGGAGACTACTGCCCGTACCAGAGACCATCCAGAAAATTGCAGTACAATAGCCCTGATATTATACAACTGCTGATAAGCGAACCTTTTTGAATTATTCGAAGATTAGGATCCCTGTCTATTGGGGGTTAGCGCCAAAACGCAGAACACTTCAATCTATAGCACCATTACTGAAGGGACTATCAACAAGATCTCAACTGACTTTCGTCATGTGAAGCGATTTCAGTTCAAGAAAGTCGGCCGATTTTGCAAAATCAAAAAGGCGCTATTTTCTGCCACGCCGTAAAGGTGACCCTTGCAGAAGCTTAAAATGTTGAAATTGGAAACACTCAAACACCCACTGTATTCTCTTCACTACTCTCCTTCGGATTCTCATTTTTCCTGAACTTTACAGAATTTCAAGGACGCAGAACTTCAATGGCTTCCCTCTTCCAAAAAAAAAAAAAAAACAGTTTCTACTACAACCGAATTGTGAAACGATGAGAGACGAGTTTTTAAAAACCCATAAATTTTACAGAACAATTAGAAAAGTAGTTAGCAATGTAAGCATCTCTGTGAAACTAACAGATTAACACGCTATAATATCTAAACATTGTATCCCTAAATCCGACAAAGTATGAATTTCGATGATCCTCATTATATCAGGTATTGTTAGGACTCTCCCTAAAATGTGGAAATATATGACAAAATATTTAGCACCTAGCGAAAATCGCCCATGTTGTATTATAAATTTCAGGCAACAGAGTCGAACACCTAAGAAATAAGGCATATAAACTTGTAATTAGTTTAGATGCTAAATCCCTTTATACTCACGTCCCTGTTCAAACATAATTAATTTCATTTTAATAAAGCATTTAACAAATTCAAAACTATATCTCCCTGACAATAGGTGAAATCATTAAGAAAAATGAAAACTAAAAACTCATGGCAAATCAAGGCTATTTTATTTTTAACAATAATTTCATAAACAAATTTCGGAGTACCGATTGTTTTCCTTTTCATTGTTCCAAGGATTTATCCTGATTAATTATAATTCATTGTATATGAAAAATTTCAATGTGTTTTGCTTAAATATTTCCGTGATATTGATTTGCATCTATTAATATATCTTCACCTCTAACTGTGACTTTGTAAATAAATGAAATCAAGCATATGATAGAATTCATTTACGAAACAATAGATACATTAACTTTCATCGATATCAAAACAGACACCTGAGTTTTCATACGAGCCCGATTTCCCCTCCACACACACATATATATATATATATATATAATATGGCTATTAACAAAATATACTTTAATCAGATGATGACCATTTCGAGGACAAAACTCTTTACACAGAATTTCTCCTATTCCTCATCCATACCATATCATCCATTTATATATATATATATCATATTACACAGTTCTACCTACTGTATGACCGAGTTCTTCGTCAGGCATTTTCTGTTGAGCAGGGTGGTTAGTCTCCCAGTAGTATTAAAAATGGTTAATGTGCCCTCATGTGGGCGTCAACGGCCATCAAACCGAAAGCATATTGGGAGTGTAGAAATGCTACTTATGTCTGCAGAATGTCTTCTCTAGTTCTACGGCTATGGAGGTGTGACGACTTGTGCCGATCTAACCGATTGGAAGCAAGCAGACATGAATCTACAAGTGGGCAGTTCAAGACATATCCTAAGGCCGCTGCACTGTTGACCGAACAGCACCATCCTTCTGAAGAATCTTGAGTGACTGAGCAGCCCTTTTACAAGTACCACTACTCACCTATACCTTACAAGTTTGCTGTTGACAGTTGTTCCCAATAGCAGGTCTAGAACCAAAATATACTCCACTACAAATTTCAAAATGAAAGTAGGTAGTTGGAACGTTACAAATTGTCTTGATCTCAAGAATTCTAGTAAGCATAGAAGATGGCTCATTACAATATTGTTATAGCGGCTCCGAGAAACTCGATTGAGTGGTGAGGATGAAATAAAAGCATCGGGTTGAGTTACACTTTCCAGTGGAAATGTAATCCCAACGGTGAAAAACATGACCGGTATGTTGGCTTTGTCATTCCTTCTGAGTTGTCCAAACCTCTTGAACATTCTCAAGGAATTAATGACATAATCAAATTCTTCAGTGTATCTCTAATTTGCGACCGTTATAAGATAGTTTTTTTCTGTTCATTCTCCAACTCTCTTTAGTTCTGTCAATGAGTTCCAAAAACAAACATTCTCCTCCACAATTTCAATGACCGAATCGGTAACGATACCAAGAATATACATTATACGTGGCAAGATAATACTCCGCATTAAACGTAAGATATAACACGACAATGATTCTCACACATATCGATTTTTTGTGGTTGAGGGATTTTCTATTTGCGAAGATCTCTAAATGACATTAGGGGATATTTAATTCTATGGCAAGTATTATCAGTTAATGATCAACAACATTAGTGTCGTAGTTTTTGGTCTTAGAAAAATTGAACATAACCCTGAGATAAATCATCCTTCGAAGGTAAAAACTGGTAAACCTCAATAATTTTTTTTATTGTTTCTGTTAAGTAAAATGAATCCTTGCCCTAAACCATCAAAAACTATAAATCATCGCTTCAGCAGAGAATCCGTCAGATGAAATTTCAATGGCGGTTGAAACTATCCTTTCAGGCACAGTCAAAAGACGCGGGGATATTTTCAACATCCTGCTGGGCATAATGAAACGCTCGGCTAAAAAATTAAGGAAATTTTTAGTACAATCCCACTAAGTTTAAAGACGATATCAATCAATATATATTCTCAGTTCGATCTCATCGATGAGATGGTCGATTATTCTCCTTTGGCAGAGACCCGGCAAACAAAAGTTTCTTTTTGCAAAGCATCGGTCATTCGAGGCAAATGTTTACTTAATGGGTAGCTTACGGTAATGATTCTGATATTTTGTCGGGAACATCTCTACCTCAGAACTGGGTAGATCCATATGTCCGTGCCTAATGGAAAATGGTTAACATCGATGTTCAAATACTCTCAGAGAATGTCTGTGTGAGGCATTGTGTAAAGTTTAGACACAATTCTACATAATAAACTTACAGAATAGATTTACGCTTGAGTCATACGTAAGAAACAGTACACAATGGATATGATGCTCTCAGCTTGCCAACGACAGGATAAATGATGAAAACATTGCATTGAATCAACTCCTTCTCGATCTGTCTTAGTACTTTGACTCCGTAAAAGGTGACGTTTTATGGACTATTTACGGTAATGTTGGATGTCTTCCAGACTTTGTTAGAATGTTCAAAGAACTTCCCCGAGAGATGAAAGGGCGGCCCTAACTTCAATGAATCTCAAGCGGAGTCCATAGCCATCGTCAATGGAGTTAAATAATATGACATTCCTGCTTCAATTTTATTTTCTATCTTCTCTGCTCTGACACTTACATATGCTGTCCAAAATTGTAAAGTCAGTGTCTTCCTTTCGTGATCTTGGGTAAAGTCTTTGAGGGGACATTTTCAAGATCGAATCAAAAATGTTCAGTTATTTGTTCGAGAATTATTCAATACTGACGATTCAAATCTCGTTACTCATACAGAAAAATTCTTTTAATCAATAATGGTTCATTTCTCGAAACCATCACTGTGTTCGAGTAATATGCGCCCCCGACAAGATTAGATCCCGCGTCATATAACCATCAACATAAATATGATTGAAATAAAATTTACAATGCAAAACAGTCAACATTCTTTAAACTAGAATTACGAGTCTTTACTGACATTTCAATCGACACTGTAATCAGTGTCTATAAATCAGGTGTCATGAATGGCCTCATGTAACCTTCAGAGATATAAATTATATATCACTATCATTTCAAAACCTAGATAAGAATTCATCAAAAGTGAAGAAAGCGATAATTTAACTTCAAGTGACAGTCTTTTATACCAGACACTGTTCTGCTGTAACTGGTCAAATGTTAATCAAACTACTCCCTCTTAATCAATTACACTGGATATAATATATCAGGAGAATAGGAGATTAAATGTTGCATAGGCACTTGTTTTACGGAAAGTTCTTATTGGTAAGCAACCTAAACACAATCCCAAGAAACGTTTTAAGTATGTTTAAAGACAATCAGAAAAATACTGAAGGTAGTTTCAAAGACTTGTAAAGAAATGCAGCGAATCAGACTGGCTGGACTTTTTTCTTTTTTTTTTCTTTTTATAAGCATTTCACCCCAAGCAAGACCGGGAGCCACTAGGATACAAGCGGTTACAGAAAATTTAGAGCAAGACCAGATAGGAGTGATAGAAGAAAGGAGGAGGGTAGTAGATCAAGGCAACTGGAAATGTCGATTGACATTACATTTGAATAGCTGGAGATTATAGCTCTCAGGGAAACTGGAATATAGAAGGGAGTTCCACAGGCGAGAGGTGCGAGACATGAAGCTTTTGGAGTAGAAGAGACGGCTACATTTAGGAGTTTTGACAGTGAAGGGATGAGAGCCAGATGCCATCATCGTAGGGCGCTTGAACTCATGAAGTCTGGAACCAGCAAATGCAGCTCCTCGGAGGAATTGCCATGAAAGTATTTGTAAAACAGAGAGAGAGAGGCGACGGCGCGTCTGTGAGAAAGTGACTGTAGACGAGATGCAAGAGCAGGGCCAACTATATTGCATATCCGCCTCTGGAACCTATCAAGAACCCCGAGGCAAACAGAGGGGCACCAGACTATATATGGCAGCAAAATTGTTGTCAAAAGGGTTGAGCATTGTTGAAAATTACTCATAGAAAATGTAATATAGACGCAATCCCAGAGGATATTTCGATAGATATAGAATATAACATATGCGGGAATTTTTGCTGTTATAAAAATCTCGAGTTTGGTTTCGACATTCATGGACGTCTTTCTTGAGAGTTCAGGCAGGTTACTTGTCAGTTTTGCATCAGTTTAAATGACAGGCGCCTGGCTGAAATTGAACATGATTGTAGGAGAACCTCACTTTCAGAACACTCCAAAAACCTTTCGAGTGACGCTTATATAAGAATCTATATCTATATATATATATATATATATATATATATATATATATATATATATATATATATATATATATGTATGCGAGGCAGGCTTGCTAAATGTTGCGGGCTCATGTCTCATAGCAGGGTTGAAGATTTGGCATACGTGACAGTTGTCTGTGTGTTCGCATAATAATATATATATATATATATATATATATATATTTATGCTATATTTTAGGGTAAAAGTAACTAGTGTAAGGGATAGAACATATTTCGACATACAGGAGGACACTGATGTCAATACCAAGCGGCGACAGACTGAGACGTCAACAAAATCTTCAACACTGAAGAATGTATTCAAGCATTGTCTCTTGCCACACTGGTGTTGAACTCACTCCCCCCCACACACACGCATATGTACGCGAAAGGAGGTATTTCTTATTTATGAATCTACAGATGTGCTATTTTTATGGATACTCGTATTTGAGTAGACTTTTTGTTTGTTTATTAAACACTATATTTACTATATTCGATTATCAGCCTGAATGATTCGAACACGCGTTCCCCAAGGGAAAAATTGTCATTATATCTACCATGTACTGACCTCATACATTCAGATACATCTTTATTTAAAGGCACTCTGTAACCGAGACATCAACGCACGTCATATCTAAATACGATTTACCGTAGGGAATGCAAATTGGAATCTCTTTGATTACATTGCTTGAATATTTAGGCCGGTAGATGAAATTAATAAAATTACTGTTTAATAAATAAACGGAGCGTCTATTCAGACAAGAGTATCCACTAAAAATAACGTAATAAAAACCTACACACACACACACACACACACACACATATATATATATATATATATATATATATATATATATATATATATATATACACTTCCGTGCAAGATGGTGTCGAATCTTAGTCATCTCAAATGCACTTTGAAACATTGCAATTAAACTAGTAATAATTTTTATTCAGTGTTAGTTGGTTCCTTTTTATATAGATATGCTTCCTAAATATTCATACACACACACATACATATATATATATATATATATATATATATATGTTTGTGTGTACTTGCTAAATGCAGCAAACAGAATTATTCAATTGTTCTATAAAAGAACGCATGTGTGCTTTCAGTGAATGCCAACGATAAGTGAATCTGTTTCTATTGTTTGTAATATATATATATATATATATATATATATATATATATATATATATATATATATGTGCACACAAAAATAACGTCCTTTCTCTTTTTAAACGTTTAAAAATATTCATTTTATTTTGTTTTTTCTTGTCTATATTTAGGTAAAAAGTGAAATCTAAACGGATTTGACAATGATGAGAAAGAAAATAAGTATGTTCAGCTTCCTAGAAAATAGACAGATTTACTTCGGCGAAAATCGAATTTTAGAAGCTGCTAACATGTAAATGCCGCTCATAGTTTTCTTTTGTCAATCTCTTCAGCAATAAACATTACCTCTCTTAGCTATTAAAAAAGGAAAACTATTCTGTATAATAATTGTCATTGTAAAATGAGGGCTACGAATAAACTTGGTTATTTTTTCCAAAGCAAATATAATAATTTATAGCTTACAGTTTTGTTGAATAGAGAAAATTAAATCGAGAACTGAAAAAAATATCTTAAAATTTGTTTGTATTTTGTTTTATTCTATACCAGGCTACCATAAAAAATCATTTTTTTATATTTTCGAATTCCTATAAATGTCTACTCGTTTAGACAGTCGCATTTAAGTCATTGAATTATCCCAGATATAAACATAACAAAAAGGATTATCTGATAACTTATTGGGCTTTTGATTTAGATTATAGGAAAAAAACATTGAACGTGCTAGTAAATGTCCAATTTTTCTAAAGATAATTATGCTTAAGCCATGATATAAAAACGATTTATACAAATACTATTTAACAACTAGTAATAAGTATATGTGTATATATCTGTATATTTACTTTTGGTATTTGCGTAAGTATTTACAATACAGATAATTGTAGAAAGGATGTGTAAGACACGGATACGTTTTCACATGCAACTTATTCAACCTATACATTAAAGCGATACTGACACAATTAGAAGTCCTACTAAGATCCATTACTGGCGGCTACAATCTTAATACAAGTTATTAAGATGATACAGTTTTGAGGGCAGACACAGAAATGCAACTACAATAACACCTACAAAATGTAAGGGATGAAAGCGAAAATAAATGTTTGAACATCAGTTGCAAGAAGACTCTCTGCTTAGTTTATAGCAATAACGACGGGTTGGTACGCAATTTACAAATTGTTGATACGAAAATAGTACAAAAGAATAACAATTGGTTAAGTGTTTAACAGCATTACTAAAACTTGAAGGCGGATTGGAATACAAAAATTTGCCTTCCAAATGCTAAGCAATGTGTTTTTAAAAGGGCACTGACCATGTTTAAAATTGTAATTGTAGGAAATTGCAGGACAGTGATTTGAAGAGACTAATACTTGGAAAATAAGTTTTAGAATTACCAAGGGAGTACGGTGACTGGTGGAGAAAATATGAATAAAAACTGGATCAGAATAGGTTTAAACAATAAAATTCATTTAAGAACGGTTCAATCGGGAATCGAACCGAGAATTACCGAGAGAAGATTCAGTACACTTGACTGAAACCAAGGTTTCCACCCTCTCCACATCCTCCCAATATGATTGTGTTATCCGAATTGGCAGAGGGACTTAATAAGTAAATTCGGGGTTTTGTTTACATTCATACTCTCTGTCCAAAGCATGTATTTTGTAACAAAAAAGTGACATAAATTATTGTAGAAAGAAATGTATGTTTCCTATCTTAATTCCAAAGCTTGAATTCTGTGTATTTACTGTATTAAGTGTAGAAATTGCTAGAAAGAATATGTTGGAGAAACCTCAAAAAGTTTAAACAAAAGAATATGTGGACACGAAAGACATTTTCAAGAAAACACATGAAACGCATTGGTTTCTCACCCTAACAAAACTGAGCACAGTTTTTACATAAAAAATGCCACTTTAATTAAGAGAGAATAATTCGCTAAGATGAAAATGTCTTCAAAGTTCTTAAATAACTAATTCAG
The DNA here is from genome assembly GCA_903632075.3 of Acanthosepion pharaonis. Taxonomy (NCBI): domain Eukaryota; kingdom Metazoa; phylum Mollusca; class Cephalopoda; order Sepiida; family Sepiidae; genus Acanthosepion; species Acanthosepion pharaonis. The sequence goes on along the minus strand of CAHIKZ030002123.1, from coordinate 389,103 downwards.
CTACAGTAAATTTGTTTCCAGGATCTAACAACCTATCACTATTCTTGGCCAGTTTTCTTTTATCACAGTGTGGGGTAATTAAAATGACGGTAAAAGTATATAGATGAATTAGACTAAATTGCAAAAACTTATTTAAAAAAAAAGACCTTTCAAACATTTTGAGACTACCAATGTCCCTCGTTCATGCGTGTGTATAACCATAGCAACGTCAATAGACACAATCCAAGGAAATCCTAACGGTTAAAACGTTTGACAAATAAACTTTTCGTTTTGGTTTTACCATTTCCTCAATACTGCTTCATGATAATTTAAGAAATATATGTCTTAATCTCTCTATATATTGGCCTTAGCAATAATTATTTGAAAAACAGCAGAACTTAATTCACAAAATATCAGTGATATTTTCTCTTTGCGTATTAGAGAGAAGCATGCTCACTGAATTGCTATCACCTTACGGCTACATCACACTGATACACCGGATACCGTACGATCATCGAAGTAAAGAAACGTCGAGTTTGGTCAGTACCTACAAGCTTGACCGCTTGGGATATACCAGGTGCTGTAAGCTTGGATGTGCGTGTACTATAATGGATAATGGCTTGTAATTTCAAATAGGATAGCCGTGTTCCAATTCTAGTTGTTTTTTTCTTTACACATATGCGCAACTTCCATGTAAAAAATATGAATTTAGATATTCTGCTCGCAGCTGTAATTTAATTAGCAAGACTTGTATGACTAAACCATCATTATGTCTTCCCGGTAAAGCATTGATACAATATATCTTACTGGCTTTAAATAACCTGCAATGGCTTGATAAAATCAATCTACCATGGATGGCTTCATAGCAGATGGTGCAAATAGGTTGTTTTTTTTTCAGTTTACCCATCAACACATACATACATACGTATATATATATATATATATATATATATAAGCTTTCTTTTATGCATGTTTCATTGAATTTGTTAAAGAAAATAAGCTTTGTACTAAAATCCTCCTTAAGTACTGAAAGTGTTCATTCTTTGTGAACTACGAGTCTTTTAGCCAATTCATTAGCAATTTTAAGAGTGTCGCTTTTAATACTTTTTGCTCTAATTTTCCTACAATAACATGAGAACCTGAAAAAATCTTTCACTGTCCCTTGTCTGTTACATTCACTGAAACGACTAATATATATATATATATATATATATATATATATATATATATATAATTTTGATGATTAGTAGGGATAAATCAAAGGAGGATATAAATCCAAAAAGAGCTCACTGTAAGAACAGATCAATATAATAATGAAGACAGAATCCTTAAAACTCCATCAGGTAATAATTTATTTCATGGACCTCAGATGCTCATCTCATCAGAACAGTTTGCAAAGTAAATAGAGTTCAAATCATTCAGACACAAGGAAAAGAAAGAAAAAAAGATCGAGAAAAGAGGAAAAAGAAATCTCTTTTAAACATTAAAACTTTTTCTTCTTGCTTTTTTCTCTCTCTTATTTTTTTCTTTTTCTTGTGTCTTAAACTGAACGCCACTTATTTTTGTAAACTAGTGTGAAGAGATGAACATCTGAGATCCACGAAATAATTTATCACCTAATGGAATGTTAAGGGTTATGTTTTCATTATATATATATATATATATATATATATATATATATATATATATATATCTGATATAATAGCAAAATTGCCCAAATAGTCTAACAGCATGGGATAATTGTTTTTAATATCTAAAAAAAACCGCTAAGTGAGTTTATTTTTTCGTGTTTTCAGATAACATGTTTAGACATCTTGTCAGCATTTTGTGTAAAATCACTTAAAAGCCGTTTCAGTTATTCAGCTAGAAAGAGAACAGGTTAAAATTGTTTTATGTCATCGAAGCGAGCAATAGTGAAAGAAAAAAGGATCATTCAGATCTCTAGTTATGGTGCCTGCATTCATTTCTAAGATACATCGGTTCAAAGTTTAATCTAGCAATTGGACAATTTTGTTTTTACACCATTTTTCTTTACGTCTTCGGTCAACCGTCTAATTTTTTGTCTCAATTAAAAATTGGAAAGCGGATAGCAAAAATATAAGACATTGAAATCTTGTCTTGCAATATCACCATATATAAAATTTGCTCTACTTATTAGATTAAACTTTTCTTTTTAATTTTCAAAAGAAATCAGTGAAGAAATATTAAATATTATACAATAGTTTTAAAATTCCGTTTCATCAAATGCCAGAACGCTTATATTTTAACCCTCTCCATACCTTTGAAGTACCGGTGTAAACTCTTGCTGTCTTTACCAATGATTCGATGTGATTAGACTAAGCAATTTATTTCATGAGAAAATACGAATCTACATGCCTGAGATGAAACATGATAGAAGTTAAGTGTCAAATCTTGAGTATTTCTTTACGGAAATGTATTTTTAACTAAGACCAACTCATTTTTTTTAATTATCATTTATATATTACTTATATATTTTTTCAATATTACCTTATCTATTTTTATATTTACTAGTAACATGGAAATATTTGATATAGTATGGTATAATATTGTTACATATTTCAAACCTGTGTCCAATAACTTTAATTAGATTTGTATTTGAAATGTAAACGAAATTATTTAGTAGAGGCTACTGAATTATTTTTATTCGGTTATTATTGTACTAATATATATTGTTGCATTGAAACACATTAATTGCTATATATATATATATATATATATATATATTATTGGAGGTACAGAACCGTAATATTGAAAGGAATAGATATATATTATTTCCTAAAGGCATTATGAAAAATAAAAAATAAGAGATGATAACACTTACAGAACAGACCAACCGGTTTCGTTCCCAAGCTCATCAGGGTCGACTGGGAACAATTTAACAATTATTGCAATATATATTGACTCACACAAACACGCTACATACAATTAAAACATTAAAAAATGAAATGAATTAATGGCATGAGGGGAAAAAAAGCAAGAAAACTCGCAACTTTATGTTGAGACGAGGCTGACATTGACAGGATGGGTCGAAGGAGTACTTCATCCTTATGAGACTTCGGAAGGTCATACAGGTGAGGGCGAATAGACCCAACAGGTCTAATATCATCAGTGACCTCACGGGATATGAAACCACGTTTAGCCCAAGGTAAGATTTCTTTTGGAATTTAATTTCTAAAGGAATTGTGCGATCATGTGTCTCTACTGGACCAAGAGGAAGAAAGTTTGTAGTGTCACCAATAATTCTTTGCATTTTGGAGACATAATCGGAATGGTCCAATACCAGCCCCTTTCTGAGCTAGTCTAGTATACTTTCGCATGGCCTTGACCACTGCGTTCCATTTAGTGTTTCTGGTAAGGAAATTTTTTTTTTCCGAATTTAAAGAGTTATCTTCGCAGTTGTGTTGACTTGTGCCTCGCTCTTCTGACTCACTTTCTAATCTTAAGGCTACTCTTAATAGTTTGGCACATACTTATGCTTTAAATCCTGTAGCCCTTTCTGAGTCTAAGTGGAGTCAACATCACCGGTCCGTAGTCAAGACTTTTAAAAGCAAATAATAATTACTCGTCCTGGTTATTACCTCGTCCTTCTGATTAAAAACGCAAAGCATTCTTGGCGACACTACAAACTTGTCCTATTCGTCCTCGTCTTTAGTATGGTCTTCTTGGGCGAAGACTCATCCCGGAATTGAGGATATTAGTCCTGTTGGTCTATTCGTTCGTCTGGATGATGTGTACCCTTCGACCCATCCTGTCAATGTCAGGCTCGTCTCAACATAAGGTTGCGAGTTTTCTTTCAAACCTTCTTGAACCTGTTGTTGAACATTTTAGCTCGTATACTATTAAAGATTCTTTTTCGTTTATTCAGGTTATTCGTGATACTCTTTCTAAAAATAAATTTATGTGTTCCTTTGACGTATGTTCTCTGTTTACTTGTGTTCCAGTAATGGAAACTATATATTTGTTGTAACATGTTATATCGAAGTAGTTTTTCACCTCCGGATATCCCAGAAAATGTGTTTGTTGAGCATATGCAATTCGCTACCATGTCTGTGGAGTTTAGCTTTAACAATTTTATGTACAGACAGATTTATGGGGTTGCTATGGGCTCCCCTTTGGGTCCCGCTTTGGCTAACATTTTTGTCGGCTTTTATGAGTCGTCCCTCCTCACTTATGACAATGCACCGTCTATGTACCGTCGGTATGTGGACGATACATTTTGTCTTTTTAATAGTGAAGTGGAAGCTGATTCCTTTCTCACAGTTATGAACCAACTTCATCCATCTTTGAAATTTACCATCGAAAAGGAGTCTAATTCCTGTCTCTCTTTTCTTGATGTCCTTGTGCATCGGACTCCTTCTCAATTTCTTACTTCGGTGTTTCGCAAACCAACGTTTACTGGTTTGTATACGCGTTGGGACTCATTTTGTCCCAGAAAGCGTAAAATCGATCTCATCAAGACCTTAACTCATAGGGCCTTGATGATTTGCAGTGAACAATATTTGGAATTAGAATTGGATTTTATCCGCTGCACTCTATTAAAAAATGGATATCCTAGTGATACTCTTGACAGTGTCATGCGTGATAAAATTATTAATTTTCGAAAGGAAAACAATACTTCGTTCAGAAATGTCCTATTTACTTGCGGCTTCCTTTTATTGGTTCCCGGGGCGAGCTTGTGGCTAGGCGGGTCTTGTCTGCTGTCTATCACTGCTATTTTTCTGCTCAACTAAGGATTCATTTTGCGACTCGTTCTGCCTCTCCCTCTATCCGTAAGGATCCTCTTCCTCCCCATCATGTTTCTTCCGTGGTTTATTCTTTTAAATGTGGTTGCGGTAGCAACTACATAGAAAGGACTTCCCAACGTTTAGATTGAAGGATCAGGCAGCATGTCCCATTGCGAGTTCTTAATCCGGATGCCCGTAAGAGCCAGTTGGTTAATACTTCCGGGTCAGCGATCACTGAACATTTGATAAATTGCAGGGATTGTGCGAAGAACCTCAGTCTGAATTGGTTTACTGTACTGTCCAGTTCGCACTCTCAATTTCATTTGAGGGCACTTGAGTTTCTGTATATTCGGTCCAGGGAGCCATCTCTTTGCAAGCAAAAAGACTGTCTCCTTGGGCGTCACGTTATTAGACTCTAGTGTTTATCATACATTCCTCTCACATTCACTTTTTTTTCTTTTTTTTTTCCTTTGTGCTGTGCATATTTGCGCGGTTTGAAATATACTTTTTTATTTTTTCCCCTCATGCCATTAATTCATTTCATTTTTTTAATGTTTTAATTGTATGTAGGGTGTTTGTGTGAGTCAATATATATTGCAATAATTGTTAAATTGTTCCCAGTCGACCCTGATGAGCTTGGGAAGGAAACCGGTTGGTCTGTTCTGTAAGTGTTATCATCTCTTATATTTTTTTATTTTTCATAATGCCTTTAGGAAATAATTTGTATCTATTCCTTGCAATATATATATATATATATATATATATATATATATATATACTTTTAAATAGCTTGTGAACTAGGGTTTCTCCCATATGGGCAAGTGATAAAAAAAAGTTGCAGAAAGATTACTTGACAGATATTTCCACAATTGTCAAATTTCCTTATACATCTTTTCGGACATTTCTTGTACAAAACTCAGTGATGCTTCTTAAATAAGAGATTAGCAGTTGTCTATGCAGCACGTCACCCTTCTCCAGGCTATAGATGTTGTACCAGGGAAAGATAGAGGCCAATACAGTTCAATGCAGGAGTTGCCACAGCGAAAATGAACATGATATTAGAGTGTCTTCGAGACTCTGGCTATAGATTAGAATTCAGAGTTTTTTACTTCCTAGTTTGGTTGTCAAACATGGCTGCAGATCTCTGACTGCTTACTATTAGACCATAGGTTTGAATTTGACCGGTTGCTACACAACGCTATAAAATTTAGTCTGTTCTGCTATTTTACTTAAGGGTAGAAGATATCGATGTATGCCTTTTCCATGGCCATTAGCACGTAAAGGAATTTAAGGAACTCAAACTCGTCTCTCCGTTTCCGCAATTCGAATTGCAATGCATTATTCCACTGTGATATATACAGTCGCTATATCTATTCATATTGAGCAGTAATATCACCATTTATGAGCACTTGATATTTTCTTTTGGCGTACTATTGATCTTGTCGAATAAAATGACAACAAAGATGGAAAAATGACAAATCCCTTGAATATCCTGATGCCAAAATCCTGATCGAAACGTTAACCGCCATTTACAAAATTCGAAGCGTTGTTCAGCGAATAAGGTGTATGCTGTATCATTTCTTTTACAATGACAACAGCAAGAGTATTTCCCGTTCAGCGGAAACATGGCTTCAAGCACACAATTGTTTGCCGTAGCATATCAACTTAAACTTTTCCGAGAGGGACATCTTCAATGTAGGATATATGTTTGATTCGAGTAGTGTATAAGATCCTTTCCATAAGAAATGAATTAAAATAAAAACATCTAATATTTATCGAATGTCTATATCTAAAATTGTGTCAACTATGGAAGCATATAACTAAAACATGTTTAACATAGTATTTACAAAGATTTACTGAAAGGTACAGAGTGAGATGGCGCGTAACATATTCTTTTATGCGAAGAATGAAAATTCTGTTTCAAAAATGGTTAAGCATCATATTTCCCTGCTTTTATTACATTGAAACATCCAACGGAAATTTAGAATGAAATGTTTATGTTGGCATGTAAATAAATAATATTTCAGGCAAATTTAGTAAACAATATTACTTGATTTTCTTTTCTATATACACTGTCCCAATAATAATAAAAAAAAAAAACAAATGTGTACATTTTACATATTTTGATTACAATGTCTTGTACTATCGGCGAAGAAACATTTTAAAAGTATGGTCAGGTTGAACACAGACATAAAAGCTTTATATTTACTGCTGGTGAAAATTATCAATCTCTTGCTAAAATTGATATTATTTCAAACAGTAACCATGTGTATTAAAGTGATTATAATAGCTTCCATGTTCACTCAACGATTTTGAAATATCAGGAATATATGAAATGGTGAGAATTGATAAAATGTCCACATTAATGATAATACTTGATATGAGACAACATTCCAGGATAATAACTTTGTAGTTCTTATAAACTGCACTTGCATAACTACAAATGAAATTTCAAAGAGGATTATAAATGTTGTTTTTTTTTTTTTTTTAAAGATCTGATGTTTTGATATTGAATGTACAACAGATATGAAAGCGGTGGATTACCTTGATGTGACATTTGACCATGTTAAATGATTGCCATTCATACAGATAGAAAAGTAATCAGAGATTTCTTTATTAACACTTCATCACACTATACATTGGGCATTTTCTAAATAATTCCTGGAATACATATGTTATAGTATGTCTACGATTTACGTATTGTGATACGCCATTAAAAAGACAGAAGATATGATGCGAATATCGTCTTCACGTTTACAAACCCAAGGAAAAACAATAAAAAATGTTTATATTGCTTAATCTCTCTATATAAAATTTCTCTATAAATGAATGGCGGGAGCAAAGCTTTAAGATAAATGAAAAGCAGTTTTATTGCTTACAATTTATTTAATAAATACTTGCCAGAAATCAAAAATTGTTGCACAGACAACGAAATATATTTAACAGCAGAAATGAAAACAACTAATTTCTGTTAGAGACAAAAGTTTAATTTGTTTTATTTTCTAATATACTTTTCTGAAGACCAGTGATGAAAATAACATGCTCAAAACTGATGAGACTGAATTGCTAATGAATTAAAGAAACTATAACACCAAAATATAATTTACGAGAAGACAACACGCCAATAATATAACACTTTTTCTTCATTTATGGGAACTTCAAGACAGACACTGTGAATTACCAAATGAGAAATCATTAATTTTAAGGAAAGATTTACACACCAAGCAAGATCCGAAAGTTAGCGTCTATAATTGAAAAAAAAAAAAAAAGAACGCATTTTACATTTCATTCAGCCGGACAATGTAAGGAATTCTTTTTAGAGCTTTATAAATGAAGGCACGAGAATAATTACTGATGTTACCTAACCTCTTATCAATTATATGTGAATGCTTTTAAATTGAGAAACAAAGAGTTAGACTACTTACCTGAGGATCGCCGAGCGGAAACTGGCACTAGTTTTGATAAATCAATCTGTTTTATCGGTTTCTCTTGTATAACCACAGTTTTATATTTATTAATGAATGAAAACGTCGTTGAGGATAAAAAGATAAATCAATAGATGAGTTATCATTTGATAAGGCAAAAAATTAAAACTCTTTTTGTTTTTTTTGTTTTGAAAAGTACTAGGCGGCCAGTGACTTCAAGCAATCTCAAGTACACTGACACTGATAGCTTAGGTTGATATTTCGGTAATAAGATGAACTTTATTCCCAAGAGACTAGACATCGGATTGATAGAAATTAGTTGCGAATCAGTATCGCTTATTTTACAAACTCTGAGATAGATTAACATCAGGATGGAAGTTTCTGAAGCGCCAATATAATAACGATATTTTGTGATGGACTTTTGCTACATAGAATCATTTCTGCGCATTACAGACGTTGTGTTGATTGATTTGTTTTTTATGGTTTATAATTATTTTTCAGGTTATTTAAAGGCAAAAATATTTTCTTACACTGTAAGTATCTCTTGAAAGGGATAATGATTTTCTCATAGAAGTTCTACTAAGTAACCTACATCTGATAGGAGACTAAGTGGATTTATACCTTTCCTAAGGGAAATTGTGCATAAGTGTATATAACGAAGCCAAATGGAATTAAAAATCGGCTCTCTGATTTGCGATTCCGAGTCGTTAACTACACACACATCTATGCTTACAGAACATGGTATTCTCGAGCGTGCCCCTATCTAGGAACCGACCGAAATTGACGTGCTTCTCTTCCGTGATCGCACGAAAACCGGTGTATCACCGAGATATAGCCATACGCCTCGATACGGTAGAATTCATAATAGGCAATCACGTTTAGTATGATGTATATATAAGGATTTGGATCTGGTCAAATCATTTTCTCCAGTTATTCACGCTACATATTTATAAGGATCCTAATTTCTGTTGCAGTACCGTTGCATCTAGTATTTTTGTGTGTATGCCGTATCCTGGTCTGTTGGAAAATTAAGACTGCGTAGGGTTAATAAATGCTGAATGTTTGCTTATAAGGGACCGGCTAATATTAACAGATATATAACCAGACGACCACGGTTCGACGTGAAGATGTACGCTCTACCACCACGGTTCGAAGTGATGATGTATACTCGCCGGTTAGAGGTGAAGATATATTACTACCCGCCACTGGTTCGAGATTAAGCTGTAAGTTGCCCCCGATTCAACTTGAAGATTGGCGCTCCCTGCAGCTGTGGATTCAAAGCAATCACTTTTGCATTTGCAAATTTAATTTTGTTGAATATTCAAATATTCTAAATATATCAACGTTTCACCCTTAAGTAAATTTGTTTTAATTGAGCGCCTCTAATTTCAGCAAATTTCTTGCATAATCCTAGTACTCTCGTTAACCACCCTCATTGTTTAAGTAACGGATTTCTTTAAAATTTCTAATAGTCAACGTCTTGTCGAATATCGGAAGCAGAATCACAAACCGAATCTAATGTTTCTGGTGAAAGAGTTTTGAAATTTGAAGTAAATGGCGTTTAGCCGTATTATCTTTGAATTAATGCACTATAACATCAACAGATTCAAAATATCAGCCACCCTCTTGCATTTTAGTCACCCTCCATATAATTGTGGAACAAAACATCTAAATGTTTTCATTTGGCTTTTGATTTCTTTCCGCAGATTCCGTAAAATCTTGCCGTAACTTAAATTTTATTGTCTCGGATAATTATCAAAGTCCGGAATAACATATTTGTGTTTTTTTAATGGTTCAACACTGTCCAGAAGCCTTCGTATATATGGATGAATATTATTAATATGGATTAATAAATGAGAAATGATAAGATAAAATGTGTCCATGGGTCGTCCGTAATTTGTCTTCAAAATATACGCGTCTATATTTAAAACTTTGAAGGAAATCATTAAGCTTTATAAATATCTGTCTATATTATTTTGCCAAGTATCGCTTTTGGCAATAACACCTCTCTCAGGAAACTATTGCCTATTACATCAGCTCATGGAGTCGCGGTAACTGAAGACAGTACACGGCATGCGTGACTGCAAGCTGGACGAACAAGTCGCAGCTGTCAATCATCCAAGGGCATTTCACTTGGATATGGTTGAATGTCATCGGTTGATTCAGGAATTAATGGCGGAGCCACGTCAAACCGCACATTAAGATGGGTGAAAATCATCATTACGTCGTTTTCTTGAGTGGAAATTCATTTAATTATCGATCAGACTGGACAACAAGGAAATATCTTTCTTAATGGTTGGTAGCCGAGTGTCAAAGTGATTAAAACCTGGGAAGCATGGTGGATGAACTGAATGAGACGATGACAAATAAATTGACTAGTAACGAAAGATAAAATCTCAAAAATATTGTATGTGAAAGTAATTAGCAAACACAGAACTAGTTCAGTAAGTTCTACAAAAGGTAAAGTACATGACTAATTCTTTCTAGACTAATTTAACTGAGGCTAATTATTCAGAAGATAATACTCTTTAAGAGACTAAGAAAGGAATCTTGATGTCATACATGGGCTGGGATTACCCATTCCTCTTTTCCTGGTTTCCAGTCTTCATAAACGTCTACGCGACTTTGTAGGCGAAGAATTATTTTCCATCGGTTATCCCTTTAAAATAGACGACATTTTGCAAGGCTCTCGCTACTATATTCCCGTTTTCGAGAAAAGTGTTCTGATCTGTTGTATTCTTTAGTTCAATCAGTCCAGGCCTTTAGAGACAGTACGCTCCAAGCCATGTACATAGTCGAATCACCCTCATTCTTATATTGCAAGTAAGCTTACTTCAAATCACTGGCAGATGGACGTATCTTTTTTATCAATGTTTATATAGCGAAAAAAACGGCGACTTACCTCGTCAAACCATGCGACAGCGCAAGACGTGTATTCTACGACAGAAAATGTGTCGGAAAAGAAAATTACTTATCAAACAATAGGGCACGTATTCCGCATGTCATGCTGAAAATGGAATATTTGAATTAAAAAACAAGTCCGTCGCAGGAGTCACTATAAAAGTATTTTGATATGCAAATTACTGAACATCCTATCCCAGCTGTCGACGAATGAGGAAAAAAAAAGGTTCTGCCGATAAAAGCAGCTGGTGTTCTCGAATCGAGAGCGGAATATTTGGGCAGGTGCAGCGGGAGCGGTTATCGGGAATAGGTGGTGGGACAGACATAGAGTAGAATTAGGTTCTTTCGCTACTGAGTTCAGCAAAGGGCTCTCCCTAGAGAGAGCTGATAAAGCGAGGACACTTAAAGCTAGTATTTCCCAGGCGGTGGATGGGGGGTGGATACCCTAGAGATAGCCTTAGTTAGGGAGGCCGTGGAGCGTTCGAATAGCGAGCGCTACATGGGCCAGGTAATTAGACATAGGTTAAGCAAGATGTCTTCCGAAGCTGTGAACATGGGCGCTGATCTGCGCAGGGAAGAGGTCCGTCGAGGTGGCGATCGTTACATTCGTGAAGTCAAAACCCCGGAGGGGCGTACTCTTCGGGTGACTGACGACATGTGCGAGGCGTTTCGGCGGCATTTCGACAGCCGGTTTACCAAGGAGCCTGGTCTTCGTGAGGACGAGTTTCGCAGCTATTTGGCTGACTTTCCTCGGCTTTCGCCGACTGAAGCAGCTCGCTGCGAGGGAGAGATTACGGAGGGCGAGGTCTACGCGGCATTGAAGAAGGTCGGCAGAGGCATGTCGCCCAGTCTGGATGGTTTTCCCTATGAATTGTACTTGAGGCTGTCGCACATCTTTGTCCAGATTTTGACAGTGGTGTTCAACAACTGGTACCGACAGGGGTCCCTCCCCGACCGGTTTTCCAGGGGTGTGATCACGCTGTTGAAAAAGGGCAAGGGTGTTGGGGAAAACCTAGATGATTACAGGCCCATAACTCTGCTAAACACAGAGTTAAAGATATTGGCCAAGATCCTGCAGGAGCGTTTGCAGTCAGTTGCCGTGTCTCTGTTGGGTCCTGAGCAGACTTGTTCTGTGAGGGGCCGAACAATTCAGAGCAACCTGCATCTGATCTGCACGATCATAGAGGGTGTAAAAGACAACGATGAGGCCGCGCTGATCAATTTGGATCAGTCCAAGGCATTTGATAGGGTTGACCATCGCTACCTTACTACTGTCCTGCAGGCCGCCGGTTTCGCAACCGATTTCTACCGCTGGATTAGCTTCCTGTATCGCTCCTCCAGTGCTGTGGTACAGATGAATGGAAAGCTGTCGGGCGCTTTTGCGCTGTGTAGGTCAGTCCGTCAGGGTTGTCCACTATCGCCCTTACTTTATGCTTTGGCGTTGGAGCCTCTCCTTTGCCGGCTAAGGGACAGGGCATGCAGTCCGGCCCTACGCGGAATCGCCGTTCCTGGAGGTGCTCGAGCCAAGGTTTCTGCGTACGCCGATGACATATCTGCTTTCGTGTCGTCCCGCAGAGATATTGAGGCGGTACTGAAGGCGCTTGATCGGTACGAAGATGTGACGGGGGCCAAGATCAACCGCAACAAGTAGTCCGGCTTGCGGTTAGGTGCCTGGAAGGGGGTCGATCTTCCGGGCCGCTTCGGTTGGACGGACGGTCCTGTCCGCATTCTTGGAGTGTGGTTTGGGCCCGACCTCCAGCTGGAGAAAAATTGGTCTGAAGTACGAGCAAAGTTCGATGCTGCCGATCGAACTTGGCATCGACGGAAGTTGTCCGTGAAGGGCAGGGCGGAGATGTGTGCTACATACATTTTCCCTCTTGTCCTTTATCGATTGTCCGTACTTCCTCTCTGTAAAGGTCATCGGAAGGCGCTCGAGCGCTTGCTAGCCTCCACTTTGTGGAGAGGACGCGGGATTCGGGTCGACAGACGAGTTTGTGCACGACGTCCGTGTCATAGGGGGCTGGGAATGCCACACTTGTTAAGCCATTGGCGGGCCTCGAGGTTGGCTTTCCCTTCCGTTACTATCAGACCCCCCATCTCGCGGGTTGAGCGCCGTCGTAAACCCCGGGATCAATCGGTTTTCCTTCGCGCGTGTCGGTCGGCCTTGTTGGCTGTTCCTCGGTCCAGTGACCTTTCTCGTCCTAGGAAGGTTTTCTATCGTTTGTTCGTGGAGGGTGTCGCGAAGGATTCCTTACATGAGGATCTCGGCTTGTCGGAGGATGAGTTTCGCTCTTACTGGTCTTGGGATTACCTCAATAACCCTGATTTTTCGCTTACCTGGCAATCTGCTCGGAATCGGCTGCCTCTCAATGACAATGCCTTCATATGGGGCTTGGCGGATTTGCTAGACTGTGAACGGTGTGGCCTTGGTTTAGAAGAAACGGCTTCGCACGCCTTCTACCATTTCCCCCGGGTCCGCTCCTTATGGGACCATGTCGGCGAGCTGACGGCTCGTCTCGCTCCCGAAAAGCTTTTGCCCATTGATCGCGCATACGCGTGTGACAATGTGTCGCCCCCGTATTCCGGGATGAAACGGATGGTGTTCCTGACGCTGCTAGCCACGGCCCGAATGGTGATATTGACGACGCGAACGGAGGAAGTCTTGCGCGGCACTCGTCTTTCTCATCAGGATCTATTCCGATTATTTGAGCATCAGCTCAAGATGAAGATTAGAACTGATAGAAAATGATTGCATTCGACAGTCTTTAGCGAAAGATGGGTAAAAGAGGCGAGCTTGTTTCGTTTGAACGGGGCTAGCCTTGATTTTCTCTTCTAGGTCAACCTATGGCACATTGGAGTGGCTTACTGTGGAACCCTCCCCTTGGTTAGGTTAGACAAGCTTCAGTGTACATAGTTAATGTAACTGTTGTTCCTGGCCTGTCTCCGGCCACATCTTTAGTTATGATCCAGCCTGAGATTCCCAACATCCCCAGTTTGTTTTTGACCCCTGGGTCAGCTTTATATCTTCTCATGCCCGTATGATTTTTTTATTC
>CAHIKZ030002123.1:325000-370000 GCA_903632075.3 Acanthosepion pharaonis | reverse complement strand
GTAAATACGAAGATCTGATGAACGCTCCGAAAATAAAGATTCTTATTTATATCTAAAGTAACATTCTATACCGGGTGAAAAAGAACAACTTTCCATAGAGAATAATTTTTAACTAAAAAGAGTACTCATTTCCTACAGATTACGCACCATACGTCTTTCCCGGTGAAAACAAAGAGCTTGCGTGGCATGTTATTAAAATATTAGGTAAACAGAAATGGTTCCTTAAGGGGATTAAGTGAAAGTAGTTTTGTTTTGAAAGAGTTCAAGTTTACATGGCATACTTTATTCGAGTTAACTAGTGATTGAATTTCCTTTTTCTAGAGCAGTTACAAGTTTTACTTTGCCGGTCTTACTAGTAAAACAAGAGTCAAACTTTTCGCCTGCATAAATACATAGTTGAGACCGATGACCTCGAGAAGGCAGTTGATGAAAATTATAAACAACGTAGGTCCAAGGATAAAGCCCTCATTCTTTTTAAACAAACTAGAAGCGCGTGCGTTCAACAAGACCTTTATTAGACGATTTATTAGGATCGATTTGATTATGACAAATATTCGTCCACGAAAACCGTAGTTCCCCCCCGCACCAGTAGAAGAAACGTAGAAGGCCAGCATGGCTAACCCTCTTTAACGTCTTCACTATATCTAGAGCCAGAGATCGATCTTCGCCGTTTTTATCTAAGGCTGCATAGACACATTTGGTTATAGCAGTTAAAACGTCGGCGGTAGACGTGGAATTCATATTGTTTATAGGAAAGTAGTCCGTGTGGAGTAGCTTAATCAATATTGCATTTGTGTAAAACAGGTAAAGTTTAATTGGGCGATAATTCGAGGCGTTAGAAGGTACCCCACCGTTTTAAAGACAGGTACTACAGAGGCGCAATTCCAATAATTTGGAAGGCAAGAACCAGCTAGGCGCTTATTGCAAATTTTCGAAAAAATAGGAGCCAGTTCAAGAGCACATTTATTTAGGAAAATTGCAGGAATAGGGTCAAATAGTACGTATTAGTTAAGATTACATCAAGATTGCATTTCTTTTTTTTTGTGCCGTATCATTTCAGGGCGAAGGCAATCATGGCTCTCCACTTCCCCCTATCTTTTGTAGATCTCAAAAAGTTCCTTACCTCTGCCACCTCCGCAGGCCATGTTTTGTCACCCACTTGCTTAAGCCCGTCAGGTATGTCACGCATAGCTTTCCCTTGTCTCACATTCTCTCTGTTCGACAAGTGAGTAACAGATTCTTCAGGCCCTCGTTTCTCATTACGTGTCTCAGAAATTCCATCTGCTTTTTCCTGATGTTAAGTATAAGTTTCCTCCTTGTTTTCATCCTCTTCAAAACCTCATAGTTGCTCACACGCTCGGTCCATGATATGTTTAACATCTTTCTGTAGAATCATATCTCCAAAAAGGAGGACAGATGTAACGTAGCAGCTTAATACTCTTTGCTTTGTTTCTTTATCTCGCAATCCTCTGTCCAGCTTTTGGAATGCGCCCATGGCCACCCAAATACGTTTTCCGATCTCAACGTGCACTTACCGTCCTCTGTCAAAATGCTTTCCAGATATTTAAACTCCCGCACCTGCTTGATTTTAGTGTACCCGACCTGTAAATCGCTTTTCGAGCTCATCCTCTTACTGATGACCATCAATTCTACTTTCTCGCAGTTTATGCTTAGTCCCTTTGTCTCGCTCTCTTTCGTTACCTTCCGCAGGAGGTTTTTCCATTTCTTTTCCGTGTCTGATATCAGTACTGTGTCATCTGCATATCTATGTTGTTAAGATTGTGATTTCGAGGAATTAAATTGAAATTTCACTTAGGCTCTGTTTGGTTAACAACGTCATGACTATTGCTGTCTCTGATCTCCTATCTCCTTGGTGAAGTTATCAATTGGAACATTGTAATTTCTCCATCATAACTTTACATGTGTATCCTTCAAATGGTTGTATTTATAATATTTGGAAGTAGTGTTTGTTGCTTATGTGACATTCATATTGCATTCAACTATCCTTGTTGGTTTGCTATTTATCATTTTGATGTACTGCTACCTCAGCTGGAAGAACTGACCTGCTCATCCATCAAATATGCTTCGCACAAGGAGAAAACTGGAGCACACAGAGAAAAAAATTCTACCTTTTGTATAATATATAAGACTAGAAATTTTGGCTACACGGGTTAACGTGCTGAAATCCTCACATCATTTAGTATTATTGAAGATATCGCTAACGGTTTTGCTTCGATTTGCAGACTCGCTGTTTCGTTCAGTTTCGCCAACGAAGCTATGAAATCTGTATAAGCAGATTTTTGGGGAAATTACTTCGAAAAAACATTAGTTCGCGGATTAATAATTTTAAAAATTTAATTTGATATGGCATCATGTTAATATTTTTTTTCTTTTTTTTCTTTTAAACAATGAATAATAAATTCTGAGGATTTCTTACTCTTGAGCATGCTGAATACAAATGGCCATGCGTAAATATTTCTTTCTGAAGCAAAATTCCAAGTTTTTGAAACGTTAGACAGTATCACTTGTTTATAAATCTCACAGACTAAGATCGAACTGGAAATTGGATTCTAGTATGAAAACTATAGTATTTTTATTAAATAAGTATTTGTTATTTTAATTATTAAATTGTTTTTAAAATAGTGGGACTATTTTATATATTAAATAACACTTTTAATTCCTGCAAAAAATATTAATGAAAATTTATGTTACCAAATTACGCACCTAGTATAACCAACTGTATTTTATACCATCGTAGTTGTCTGAATTTCTCCCCAAAATTTGCTTTCGATCGGGCAATATATAGCTGTTTTAGAGGCTATGGAGTCCGGACGGATTAAAGGAATACACATTTTTTTTATTAACTTATTCTACAGAATTATATGTTAACAATACACAGTAGAAAAAAAGCGGAAAATATAGAAATTGAAATAAGAGGACAATCACAATATTTACCAGGGCATAACCAACTGTAAATATTTTTAAATTCAATTTGCGTATCAGGTAATGTCAAATTAAATATCAGATATACGAGATATAAAAGGATACTGAGCATCAATGTCTAACTTATGCAAGTCACTATTACACTAGTGTTTAAGCATAAGGTTAGACTGCACCATTCTCTGAAAAACGCAGACTAAAACTGAAGCATTGTTTTATAAGCATAGAGAAATTAATTAAAATAAACCAAGGTATGTTAGCATCAAGACCTCGATTTTGAAACTCTTTCAAATTCTCACGTAAATTTAAATCACACCTACGCTACAATAATCCGTTTTCTATTTTAAGATAAACTAGCTAATTTTATTGAAACGTGGACAAGCAAACAGCGCCTTGCGATTTTTCACCTAATACAATGCATTTGAATCTCGTTTGAGTAATGTAGCTTTGGCACTGTAGAAAATCCGATGTCAGTTCAATTTCTCAAACACGAAACAGGTGAGGAGAAACAGCTGTTAAAAGAAATCAATTTCAATACTCCCTTTAAATAGACACTTCTTCTAACGTATAATTACTTGGACATTTCGAATCTCTGTCCCCAGACACCATTCATAGTTTCCAACTTGGTTCCTCTCTGCCTTTGTCTCTATCTACCTTTTGGTCTATCTATCGATTGATCGATCTTCTCTCTTTGTAAATCAATTTACCCTTCCTTTTTGGCTGGTCAAACGTTTTTTTTTCCCTCATTTCAGGATATAACAGAGAGCGATTCCACTTAGTGTTTCTTCGTTCATTTACTCGCTTTTCTCGGCGAGATTTGACTTGCTTTCTATCTGCGTCTCTATGTCCATTCTCATTAATTTTGTTTCCTTTCAATATATCGATCGATCTTACTGCATAACCTCTTTCCTATATATCAATTCTCTCAATCTTGCCAGCAGTTTGTCTATAGCGGTGTCAATATTTCGATAGTTTGAACAAAACTGTTTTACAAAATAAGTATGTATTTTTCAACACATTCTTTCTTGAAAAACAAAGCCACTGTATCTCTTTGCACAAACCATTGCTTCTTTCAGCATTATAGATTGAAATTTCAGATAACAAGGCTAAACTAAACTACAAATCTATAAATCTGCCACACACACTCGGTCTACATCTCACTCTCTATCTCTCATATTGTGGGTTTGTACATATCGCTATCTATCATATATAATTGCGGGTTGAGCATCTAATGGTCCTGGTTATGACGATAAACTACATCCGGCAGCATGTCCTCTGATCGGGAGATTGGAGGTTTGTCGAGCTTGGAACCACCTCTTAATTGCTGTTGTTTTCAGTTTTACGCATACCTGGGGTGTTAGCCCCTATCATCTACAGGCAAATAGTAAACCTCTAAACAAAAACCCTATGAAAGTATAAAATTACATGTTTATAATAAAAATACTAGCAATACATTTGATATTAAAAATACTAACAATACTGATTCATAGCAAAATGACCAACAACAGCTATTTATAGTAAAATAAACAGCAATACTTTCCACCTGTAGTTGAAGGCATGCAGTTGCGTTCAATATATATCTAATTGAGCCATAAAGTGTTGTTCAAAATATTTAGATTTTGGGATTAAATAACTAGGAGGTAGATATGCCGCTAAACAAAATCTACCAACCAAAATGTACATCTAATGTAAAGTAATTCAGATTCTAAACACCCACTGCCTTATGTTTACCTAAACATGTGTAAGACATTGCCAATGGACCATGCGGATAAATCTAGAGTCGGTGTCTCAAATGCAATCTAGCAACTCCTGCTACGACACAAGCATCAAGTTGTTTTGAAACTTGCCCATCAGATGTTAAATATTGGTAAGGTTTAGAAGAGAATTTGTTACCAGGCCAAATGTCAATCACCCATAAAATCTTACCCTATCATCTAGAGGACATGGCCTTACTGAATGCTCTCCAGATGTAAAACCATGTTCTGCTTAGTTGTATCTGGAGTATTATTCATTACATATGCTACCTACGGATGCACTGAGTGATGACTTGTATACTGCAATCGACAAGTACTAGAATCGACAGAGCTCAAATTCATGCAAAGGGCGCAGCATTTTGTTTGTTTTTTTTTTTTTAGATTAAAAACACTTCGAAAACGTCGCATTCCCTCTCCCACCCTGCTATGGAGAAGATAGATGCACTGGTTTGGATCTCAAGTGTACACAGTCTAGGAGATGGATATCTCTGCTATTGGTGAACGTGGGAATTCCTCCTCATGTCTAACATAATTGATGAAATAGTTGAGGTGTTTTATTTTTTTTTCCTTGGAGAAGAGATGCCTGAAATGAATGAACGAACAATGTACAGCTAAAAAGTAAAAAATAAATTAAACTACATATATGAAATTGTAACAACTTGATAAGGAAGTCTGTAACAAGGAAAACACAGTTTAGTCTGATGACTTTTGTCGTCAGAAGCAACACTCTTTTTTATTCACACATACACAATATGGACGACAGGGTACTTCCGTACGTGAATAGCTGAAACGGTATTTCCATTTCCTTAGTTCACGCTTACAACAGAAATAAAGATCAATTACAGAATTTTCTTTAAAAATGTACTAATTTATTCAGGTATATTTCAAAGATTACCGCTGATATATGAAAAGCTGACAAATAACTGAAAAACATGACCATACAACTGAAACAATAAATTCCCACACATCTATAAAATATGATACTTATCATAAGTAATGTAATGGAGAATTCCTAATATCATCTTCACGCGCAATATTATATAAATTTATAAAATCTAAAAGAAAAATAATAAACTCCCTACAAATACAACTCCTAAACAAATTAAAATAATATTAAAACATAAAAAGTAAAATCCCTTAAAATAACATGAAGTTATTGCAAAGTACCAATCTTGAAAAGGAGAGAGTAAATGAGAAAGTTAACTATAAACAGTAGCATAATCGTTACAAAAATCAAAACCTGAATTAAAAAAAAAAATGTTCAGTATAAATTTGTTTGCCTGCGCGAAGATTGTCTCTTTTATTAAAGAGACAATTTTCATTTTAAGCAACTTAATTATTCAAACAAAACATACATTGGAATACGGCTATTTTATCGCTCTGAATAAGTTTGCATTTATTCGATGATAGTTTAATTAAAACGCTTACCAGAACCAATACAGCAGCCAAACAACAAAAAGTAGTGCAAATCCTTATCCATAAAAGAAAAATACTAATCAAAATAAACTCTAAAAACGACTGTAAATACTAGATTCATCAACCATAGAAACAAACAATCTAAAATGAATAGTATTTGATTCAATAAAGGTAGATAGGTAATAATTTATTCTCAACATAGTAAAAACTTCAGGATATCACCAAATACGATAGTAGAAACGCCATCATGACACCTAAAATTGGCGTAAAGACGCGACAGAAATAATATACCAGTGAAAACAATGCATACCCATTGAAAGAACTCTATGGACACAGGAATAAAATTATTTAATAATAGACTGGTGAGACCTGAAAGATTTCACAAAACATTGGACAATTTAGTTTCACATGTCAGCCAACTCAAAAAACAAAATTAAATGAACTGCATAAATTAATTAGATGTAGAAAATGTTTTAAGTTCTATAGCAATGAATTTCTTTGGTATTCATCAGACCTAAAAATCTTGCTTTATATATATATATATATATATATATATATATATATAATTTGTCACTTAGATGATTGACGTTATATTCAAAACCTCGACTCTATTGGACGAATGTTTGTGTAATTGTTCAGTTCACTGCTCAGGAAATATCAACATTTCTCCCAATTTTCTCGTTTCGTTATATTAAGTTAGAAAAATTATACCTTTTTTATTAATAATGTTAGATTAATTGTTCTTCTTTCTTCTTACGTATATATATATATATATATATATATATATATATATATATATATATACACAAGATGCTATCAGTAAATTGTCATTGCTGTTGCCTTGTTAGAAGCCAAAAAGAAAGGGAGGAATTGAGTTAAATAAATATATCACCAGAAACAGTAATACAAACGTGTAAAAACGACAGTGTTACAACAAGAATGATCGGTACGACTGTCAGAGCTGACTGTTGGAATTTTCCTGCTCCTATTTATAGCTGTGAGAGTCCCTGCGTGCGTTGGTAAATTACCATAAGAGTCATCATGGTAGATTTTTAGTCACACGCACGCACTTTATTCGATTTTGATTTTGTTGGCTGCACTCTATAATTGGGTCAGTTGGTCACCGTCTGTGAGAAAAAAAAAAAACGAAAAAAACATTGGTGCAATTTACTCCGCCGGAAATTTGGATACGGCGTACTGTACAGCTTGGCATTCGCACCGGAACCTATAAGAAAATGTCAGAGATTTGGGTGTCAATCTATGGACAGTGCAAAGGATTCGGAAAGAGTTGGATCAGACTAATGGTGATTAGACATATAGGGCAGCTCGGAAAACTACCTCTGATCGTTCTGATAAAAAAGAACTCCCGGATTTGTTGGTGAGGTCCTCAGACTAAAAACGGAAGGATACATCAAGGCCCTTGAGGAGGTAGTACTTCCCTGGCTCAATAGGGTGGTTGCTGGAAGAACCTAGGGTCTGGCCATAGGATTTTACCATGTCATGTACACATGAGTACCCAGTAATGGCTGTCAGACAATTTCTGCGACCATATCAACACTTACATCTGTCCACCAAACTCCCAATTTGCAACAACCTTGATTATGGGTGGGGCACAATTGAGCAAGAAACCAACAAAATTCTTTCTTCCATCAAAGTTGAATTGAACACAATGTTTATGGCAGTATTTACCAAATTAAACAGGGAGACGTTCCAGAAGAGTTGCAGGAGATTCAAAAGTCGTCTTGAGAGAGTGGTTGAAACCAATGGAAATTTAATTGAATCAATTTGCTCTTTCATATTTCGAGATATTTTTGTGTAATTTTGGTAAATATATCTGTGAAAATGAGATGTCAGTATTATTATAATTTCGTAATTATTTCACTCACTCACTCACTCTCTCTCTGTGTGTATATATATATATATATATATATATATATATATATTGTCAAGAGGAACTTTATAATAAGGGAATACAGAAAAACTAGAAAAGAACTAACTAAGCACAAAAACGTATCGTTGAGATAAAAAATTAAAATCCTGCCTTCCAATTAGAGTAGTTCTAATATATGACAACGAAACTATGGAGTATGTTAAATGAAATAATTGCGATGTGTGGCTAAACGAAACGATTGTTATTATTTTTTAAGAGCCAGTCATTCTCCATTACGATTTTTATCTTCTTTATGATCATCCTAACTTCAAATCATTTACAATTTCATTGCATAATTCTTTTTTCTCTATCGAAGAAATAGGTTTCTCAATTCTACACGTGTCGTGGAATTATTCAAGGACATATGTAGGATCCAAATATTTTTCCTCCAGTCATTCCTTGTTATAATTTTACTTTATATCGCAGGTCTAACATACTCGAATGCATATATGAGGGTACTCATATGATATCAAGCAGGACTACTTGCCACGATTTAATTAAATTAAGTTACCATCTTCGCTCAGATAGATATCTAAAATATAACTTACATTCTTTCACGTATTATGATTCTATATCACAGTCATGAGTCAATATCATTCTATAAAAAAAAAGTTTCTCTCTGTCACACACACACACACACACACATATATATGTATATATATATATATATATATATAATTCTATTTATATACGATTTATATATATATATATATATATATAATTTATATACGTATAAATATATATATATATACATATATTTATATACATATATATATATATATAAATTTCTATTTATATACTTATATATATATATATATATATTTATATGTATATATGTATATTTATATATATATATATATATATATATATATTTACATGAATTATTCACACAAAACTAATGCAAATGTTAATGATTTAAATGGCGAGACATCCGTCTCGCAAACAATTCAAATAGTACACAAAAACCTCCAGATCCGTTATGAATGAATTGATCCTTGTTTATATAAATTTCTGCCGTATTAGTTTTTATTTTTTACTACAAGCTTCGTCTGTTCCTACAGACATCTTCAGGTATATAATAGATGTTGTTCTTGTTTTTTTCTCTTAGTAATAAGAGGACATCGAAAATATATGTGTATTGTATCCGAAATGCTATTGAAAATGAGATGTTGGTTTTTGAACGCGCCAAAGCAACGCTGAGTTTGAAAAAATTTTTTTTAAATGTTTGCGTTTATACCAAATATGGTAATGAACAAATTATTTTACTGGTAAATTTTACTGTCAAAGTGGCATGAACTATATTGTTCAATAATTACAGTAATGTCGCACTTATTAACCAAAAGTCGCACATGGATCAGTTATTTAAATTACAATAAACGTGCAATCAATTTACAAATACATGAATTATTCACACAAAACTAATGCAAAGGTTAATGATTTAAATGGCGAGACATCCATCTCGCAAACAATTCAAATAGTACACAAAAACCTCCAGATCTATTTATATATATTTATTTATATTTATATATATATATATATATATATATATATATATATATATATATATATATATATATATATATATTTATTTATATTTATTTATATATATATATATATTTATTTATATTTATATATATATTTATTTATATTTATATTTATATATATATTTATTTATATATATATTTATATATATATATATATATATATTTATTTATTTATTTATATATATATTTATATATTTATATATATATTTATATATATAATGCGTGTATGTTTGATTAAAGACAGCAAGCATGGTTTATAATTAAGCTTTTTTTTTTTTTAATTCTTCATGTGTTCGGCCATGTGTTTCCTTTTCTGGACACATTTGGTAGAATCTCTTTTAGTGTTATATACTTGCCAGCGCAGTTTTTCATGTTTTCCCTAACCACATTATAGAACACCAAATTACACTATTTCTCCACAAACTAAATAAAAACGATATTGAACAAACATTAAAAAATAACCAATATTTTCTAGAAAAACCGAACTCACATCAACTACAAACAATATGAATCTTCACTTAGAAATATGATAAAGAAATACTCTACCCCAGTTGACCTGAATAAAAAAATTCAAATTAATTATCTACTACAAATATTTATAGCAGATAAAATCGTCTTCAAAATTAGCAACACACTAGCAACGTCAAATTTACACTGAACATACATGCGTTCAAATGCCCCTTAAGTAATTGTGTTCTTGACCAAAACGAATTCATAAACAACTGCAATGTTCCCACTACTAGTTGCCTATCCAGACGCCTTACGTTACTCGTATATCCAGACGCCTTACGTTACTCGTATATCCAGATTTACGAGGCTCCATCCGAATCATACTAGCAAAAAATACAAACCTAATCTTATCCACATGCAAAAAAATTTAAAACTAATGGAGGCTTTAAAAATAAATAGAAAAAGCCAGCACTTAATAATATTAACTAGGAATTCTGCCACAATGTGTGGTGTTCGGAAAATAAAACATTATCATAACACTAAAAACGTACGCACAAACCACACTGCCAATTAAACTGAAAACATAAAATCATCTTGGACAATGGCTAAAAGAATAGCCGCAAACGCTCTGAATTATAGACCGTTTGTACACTTTCTACATACTCTGTGTCCAAAAAAGAAACCACTTGCTCGAATGCAATAAAAACTAAATAAAAATCTTACTCTTAGGACGTTGTCTGTTGTCTTTAATGAAACATGCATAAATGAAGGATTGCTGCCTAAATACTCAAAATATATCAAGTATGTGGTGCAGTTCAATTTATATTACATGAATCATTCATAAAAAAACAGATATAGAAGTTAATGATTGAAATGGCGAGAATACATCTTCGCAAACAATTTTAATAAAGTACATTATGGAAATTCTTTTAACACAATTCTTAAATTTCATTTAAATCATTAACTTGTATATTGTTTTTTGCATGAATGATTCATGTAATGTAAATTGAACTGCACCACATACTTGGCATTAAAATAACTGATCCGACGTGCAACTTTCGGATAATAACTGTGACATTCCTGTATTTATTGAACAATTTAGTTCATGCCACATTAACTGAAAAACCTACCAGTACAAAAGAATTCTCCTATTACCATATTAGTAAAAAAACGTACAATCTTAACATTTAAAAATTCAACCTCAGCGATGCGACCGCACGCTCCAAAAACATTTCTTACAATTAACAATGACACATTTCTAAAAACATTTTTTGGATTACATCTATATTGTCGTTGTCCTGTTATTACCGAGAAGTAAAAAACAAAACCAAATCTATTTCCATACCTGATGATGTCTGTAGGAACAGACGAAAGCTTGTAAAAAAATAAAAAGACCTTATGCAACTGGAATTTATAAACAGGGATCATATCATTCATATACAGTTTTGGGGTTAATGTTCTTTATTAAAATTGTTTGCGAAGATGTATTCTCGCCATTTAAATCATTAACTTCTATATCTGTTTTTTGTATGAATGATTCACGTAATTATATATATATATGTATATATATTATGTGCGCGGTAAATATTGGAACGTGCTCAATAGCGATAGATCGATCCTATTCAGTTGTATGGATATGTGTTTGTAACCCTGGGTTTCACGCTTTTTTCGATTATCAGCAAACATTTGTCTGATGATCGCAAGAGACTCTTCATGCAATAGAAACACCTCTCTTCCCCGGATAGAAAGGTCAGTGTCGTTTTCTTTGCAATGAAGTAGATAGCCTTAGCTTTTCAGGATAAATAAAAGATCCCTGTGTATATTGACTATCTTCAAAAGGGTCCTACAATCAATGTAGGGTACTATATCAACTTTTGTGCATTACTGTTACTTTGAACCATTTGATACCCCTCCCTATTCTCCCGATTTGTTTACCATCTGCTCCTAACATGTAAATATACTTTGCTGGGAACCAATATCGCAGTGACGATGATATCATGCCTGCTGTTGATAATTTTTAAACAATCGGAGGAACATTCTTCTTTGAACCGTCACATATATATTCTCCTGGAAGGAAATAATTTTGCTTTTAATAAAAGTTTCAATTAATGTCTGCAATAGTTCTTAGGGGATGAACGTTTCATCTCTCCCTCGTATCTGCATTATATATAACACGCCAAATATATGCAACTACTAAGGATAACGCTTAACTACTCAAAAGTGAAACACCAAATATTTACTTTTTCCCAGAAACATATTCTTATAGATTCAAATATAATTGAAAAGGAAAACCCGATCGATTTTGCTATTTACGACATGTCAAGTTTAAACAATCTAACTTAAGACTTATCGAGCAATACTCATTAATAAATTCACCTTGTCTGTGTGTCTCTATACCTTCATTTTCAGATCTTTTTTCCCCCATTTTGTCTGGTTGTCTTTCTGTTAACTTGAGTGTCTATTAAATTTGAAATGATTCCATCCACCCTCTAAACGACCTCTATATCAATTGTCAAGTTATCCATCGCTTAACTCTCTTATCTTACTTTGTCCGTCTTCGCTTTGGAAAGGTTACTTAATTGCCCGTTTCTATCGCTATATTGGTTTCTTTCCTTTGATAATATGACGTGATGGTGCTACTTCTGTAACTCACGTTCGCTTTGCCTCATTTTTTTCCTTTCTTTCAGATTCTTAGTTTCTTGTCAGTTTGTCTATTTATAGTCGTAAAGATTTTGGTCAGAGATCGTTATGGTTTTCTGAACAACCAGAAAACAAGTGTTTCGTAACTGTAATATTTCATAATTATCTGTCAAGAGAATATCTTAAACAACCCGTGTGCACCTAGACATTTCAAATTGTCTTGTCTCAGTAAGAGATATGTTAAGACTGGCTGGAATAGAACAGTGAAGTATATTCAGCATTCTAATGCTTCTTCGAAATAGTCATTTCATCATAGACCAAAAAAGTCATAAATATAATCTGATATTACACTTAGGGAAAAAAATAAAATATTTTTCTCAAAACATTTGTTTTGTACCAGAGATCTCAGAGTAATTTTCTTCTATATACTGTGTCCCATCGAGACTTCTTATATATTTTAGTATGTTTTAGCTTTACTATTTCTCCTAATCCCTGTTCTTGTCAACCATTTCCACACGCCCGTTAGAAAGGTTATTCGTTGCTTTCCTCTATCGCGATTACTTGCATCATATCTGGTGATTCTTTTTTTTTATCAATTCGCCACAAGCAAGGCGATAATGCCACTATGACGCAAGTTGTTACTACAAGTGAAAAAAGAATGAAATACTTGAAATTGTTATATTGGAATAAAGTGTCTTTGCTGACACTGGAGTTTCAACGTAGATCGCCAGAGAGTAAACACAGGCGATCTCATTTTTTATTTAAGTAGAGCACGTGACCATAGAGGAAACGCGTATATGGGAATTAGCGCGTCATCGAAATGATCACCATTTCTAGTCTATCCTCTATTGCTATGCAGAACACCATTTCTCTTCTATCCTCTATTGCTATACGGATCGCTATTCTCTATATTCACTATACTGATCATTACAATTATTACTATTCGGTGGTTACTTTTCGAGCGAGTATCATCGAGAAATTATTATTAGTTCTAGTGTTATTCGAAGGCGTCTGAGACCAGTATTATTCAATGGCGTAACTATAGTTGTGTCTGCGATTACAAAATCTCTACTGCAACGAACATTACGAAAATGACAACGAGTATTTGTTGATATTACAACAATATGGCAACAACTGTTCTTTGACATCACAAAGGGAAGGAACCAGAAAACTAATCTTGAATAATCCATTTATCTTTCCTAAATGTGTTCTATACTTTTTAACTGATTCTTTCTAATTATAAATATAAATGTCTCTTTTTTTTTGTATTTTAACCTCAGCATGTTTCTGTCAAACATTTCCATTAGATCACGTCTCCTCTTCATTTGTGAATCGATTGTCCATCATTCACTTTTATATAGTAAGGCCGATAGTTCAGCACTTTCTTTCTTTCTTCCAATGCGTCAACAAATTTTGATGGCACATTTTCCGTCATTGATTAAATCTCTTTGACTTAATCCAGAAAGCTCAGTTTTCTAGTATTTACTTTTTCCTTGTTTTTTTTTTCTTTTATTAAAAAATATAAGTATCTGAAATACAAGTAAGCGGCTGAAAATAAACTTATTTAATATAACTGTGCATCATATTCACATTAAAATTATTGAAGAAGAAATGATTACTTTTTTTTTTACAAAGTTATTTCTTGATCATTTTTCACAAACAAGATTACTATTGAGTGTATCGTCTTTTGTAAAATATTAAACCACAACACGGTTTCATATTTCGGATAAAGAAATGGTAAGTAAGTTGCATTTTTTTTTCTGCCGGAACCAGACGATAAATCAAACGAATAATTATGTTGTCTCCATGGAATATTTCACCTGCCCAATTCTAGTGAATTGTTGATGTACAGGTTACTGGAAGTTTTACGTGTTGTGTCGTAGCGTAACGATTCGCAACGTTTGAAATGGAATTTACCATTCTCGTTTGTTTGCCACAGTTTTGTAGTTATATTCTTGAAACTCTGCTTGCTTAACCTCGGATGATAAATCAATGTGGTTGGTATCATGTAACCTGGTAAAATGTGCTGTATGCTACTTGGAGAAAAGAGGAGTATGGCCATACAAATTCTATAAATGAACACATTTTTAAGCCCTCAATAAAGATGCTATGATTTCAGCGTTTATTGTAATTCTTAGCTTAGTTTTTTTTTTCTGTTTTATTTATGTCTTACGTCTAATCAACACTTTAAGAGTTATTTAAATTCGAAATAAATTTTGAGTTGTAGGATTTCTCTTTTTTGCGTGTGAAAACAGTCTTAAATATTTTTTTAAGAATAAAAATGATTTTTCCAGGCACAAATCTTACTATTTAACCCGTACTTACGAGAAGGACATTGGCATTTCCGCCTAAGTTCTATTCTAAAAGATCTGGTTTTCTAACCTGTCGAACTCCACGTTTCTTGCATACACACACAATCTTCAATAAGAGATACACTCTCACTTGCAATTCTTTATCTAACTGAAACCTGTTAATATATTGTCCTTTCTCTTCCATAAAGTCTTCTCATTTTATCCCATTAAACCCCTTGTTGTTTAGCAACATTATCCACTTGGTTGGGTTTAAAATAATTAAGAATATATATATATATATATATATATATATATATATATATATATATAAAATGAACACGACTAGATTTGAACACTGTTCTTATATTTTTATTTCTAACCAATTTTCATTACATCACCAGCATATATTTATTATCAAGGCAGAAATAGACATGAATGGCGGGTAAATGCATCTCGAGTTATTTCATTATCTTTTTATCTTAGAGCGTATCGATTATACTTCATTTCAGAGTTTAGCCACTTGAAAAATCGTAACTTTAAAAAGTAACATATCCGCCATGAATTTCTGTATAAATTCCGAAATAGCGGAACTCTTAAATATGCATTTAAAATATGTGTCCATTGCATGTGGACGCAGTGCAGTTGTATAGAGTGTGCGATGGGTAAATTGTCTTCTTTTTTCTTTTTCTTTTTTTTCAATTTCGCGCAAAAGCATTGTTTGTTTTTCATTTAGTAGCATCGTCTGTGAGCAAAAAGCAACATGACGCTAAATCTTCCCCTAAAAATTCGAGAACGCCATGCTGCAATGCTTGACATTCGCGCCGGAATCTCCAATAAGGATATTTCAGAGTTCTGCGGGTCAAGGACAGTACAGAGGATTCAGATAGAGATGGATGCCTCTAATTATGTTCGCGAAGGTACAGCGGCTCGGAAAACTCACTCTGTTCTTGTAAGAAATGAACTCCTGAGTTTGTTAATGATTGATTCAGGCTCAACAGAGAGGCATATATCAAGTGCCTTGAGAAGGTAGTCTTGCTATAAGCCAAGAGGGTGGCTGATAGAAACCTCTGTCTGGCTACAAGACTATGCACCCTAACTCACCATCAGGAGAAACCAGTTATGAGTTTTTGACACTTTTCTGAGACCACATCAACCCTTACATCTGTCTACTTAACTCCCTAGACTGCAACCCTCCTTGTTTATTATGTGCTGGATGCATTTGTGCGAAAGGTCATCAAAACTACTTGTAACACCAAACATTAACTGAATGCAAGGATTAAGGGAGTATTCACCAAACTAAAGATGGAGACCGTACAGAAGTGTTTCAAGAGATATAACTTAAATAAATTCTATAAAATTATATATACGTGCAGAGGATTAGTCAGTTGTCTTTTTTTGCCTAACAGCGGTTTAATGCTTAACAAGATTTTCTCCAATATTATTACTGTTATATTTACTAGCCCAGTAAATTTGCGACACGGGTGTTCGTCTGTTTCATTCAAATTGTATCTGTATTGACATTTACGTATGCTCAAATATTTCTCCAAGTGACAGTCCGAAAAAGATTTCCCCAAAGGAGAAGACGAAAAAATATTTTTACAAAAACATATATTTCATCAAATGACAGGATGAAAGTATATTTCATCAAATGACAGTCAGAGAATATATTTGCCCAAATGACACGCCGAAAATATATTTGCCCAAATGACATGCCGAAAATATATTTGCCCAAATGACACGCCGAAAATATATTTGCCCAAATGACAAACCGAAAATATATTTCCCCAAATGACAAACCGATAACAAGTATTTGCCCAAATGACAGGCCGAAAGTAGATTTTTTCAAATGGCTAGCCGAAAATATATTTGCCCAAATGACAGAGAATATATTTGCCCAAATGACACACCGAAAATATATTTGCCCAAATGACACGGCGAAAATATATTTGCCCAAATGACACGGCGAAACTATATTTGCCCCAATGACACGCCGAAACTATATTTGCCCCAATGACACGCCGAAAATATATTTGCCCCAATGACACGCCGAAAATATATTTGCCCAAATGACACGCCGAGAGTATATTTTTTCAAATGGCTGGCCGAAAATATATTTGCCCAAATGACAGTCAGAGAATATATTTATCCAAATGACAGACCGAAAATATATTTGCCCAAATGAGAGTCCGAAAATATATTTCCACAAATGACATGCCGAAAACAAGTATTTCGCCAAATGAGAGGGCGAAAGTCTACAAATGACTGACGGAAAATATATTTTACTAAATGATAAACCGAAAAATGTTTCCCAAATCAGAGGCCGAAAATATACTTCTCCAAATGATAGGCCGAAAACATGTCTTTCCCAAAATGACAGAAGGAAAGTATATTTCCCAAAATGACACACAGAACATATATTTCCACAAGTTACAGACCGAAAATGTATTTCTCCAAACGTCACGCCGAAAATGTATTTCTCCAAATGACAGGCCGAAAATGTATTTCCTTAAATGACAGGCCGAAACAATCTTTCCCTAAATGACCGGTATAAAAAAATATTTCCCCAAATGACAAATAGAAAATATATTTCTCCAAATGACAGTCCGAAAAATATTTCCCCACCATAGAAAAAGAAATTTGGAAACATAAAAAATATAATTATATTATCAATATGTGACCAATTCTTTAATAGAATCTTTCATATATAATTGTATTTTTATTTTTTAGTATTTACAAAATTAATTTATTATTTTGTCTTTAAATTTATTATTTTATTACATAACCAAGGTATGGGTGGCTAGTCCGAATGGGGAAAATTGTATTCTCTAATATGTTATGTCAAACTCTGTCTGTATTTGCGTTTATGTGTGCATGCATTACATGATAAAAGTGCATGTAATTCGGTCATGCATAAACAGATATAAGATGCGTTACGAGATTCTACACGGCGGCGTTGCTCCACAGATGGAGAATTCTAAATAATTTCCGAGGCATTTAGAATGTTGAGAATTATAAAGTCTCTAGATGAAAATGAAATAAACAGATTGGCATATCCTACGATTGTTTCATTTGATATCAGTTGCCGACACATATTTTTTACTTCCCATCTCAGAGCATTTGACAAATCTACAGAATATGCGACTAAAATGCTCACTCAAGAAGAAAGGAACAAGGAGAAACGAGTTTAGTCGTTCGAAGAACATTTAACATCAATATAGCTGTTTACAGAATTGTTAACAATAGATCCATCGCAAACAAATGTAATATGCAATTAGATAATCTCATGTCATAATCGGTATTATGTTACAAAATATAGACAAATTCAAGAATATGAGTTGAGGAAAAAAGGAAAAAAAAATTAAGAAAAAACTTGTTACTGACATGTCATTGCGTATAAAAGGAACGAAACATCATTCACATGTGTTTCCTCTCTATCATAGACGTTTTATGAAGAAAACGTGTTTTCGTTAAAATGGAAATTATACTTAATTGTCTCAGTTGGTGACAGAACTTGACAAGACACGTTAGTGAATGGAAATAGGAAATTTGATACAAATAGCTGAATAAAAACAAGACAATGTATACAAATAATCTGTATAACTCGGTAAGTAGACAATCGAACATACACAGATAATTACTTGTATATGATGGACAATAGTCATATTAACCGATAGGATTTATGTAAAATATATAAATTTACTTCAGTAACAAACTCGCCGAATAATGGCGGGAAAATCGATAAAATTCCGGCTACTCCTTATTTTGAGTTTCATGGAATATTCTGTTTCATTATTTTATAATAATAATAATAATATGAATGTGTGTCTGCGCGCGCGTAAATAAATATATATATATATATATATATATATATATATATATATGGAGAGAGGGAGAGAAATTGACTATGGTTAAATCTAATTGGCCGAATGGCTCAAGAGACATAATTGACAAATTTTGCAATAAACCATAATAAGAGAAAGAAAAGAACAGAAAACAACAATATTAAGCAAGCAAACTATATATACGATATAAAACCACAATAATAAGGCAAGAAGTTCACAGACTAAGAATGATTTTAGCACACAAATGTGGATAAAGAGAAACGATAACTCTGAGATCGTGATTTAACCTATTATATTGACGAAAAAAAATACCAGCACTTAACTGTATGTCATTCTCACTATGATGGGAATAAACATATATATAGGGAGCGAGAGAGTGATAACAGCCATAAATTATTTCACAGCACATTTTGGTCAATTTCTTACTTGAATTTTCATCTCAGATTTGAGTATTTTTATGATCTATGTGAGTGATGTGTGGAAAAATCATTTCCTTTTTAGTGTATTCAAAACGAATATTGTGTTGCGTATGGAAATATTGACGAATTTACAAGCTGAAATATAGAAACAAGCACATATCTTTATATGTATATAAAAAGACAATGCTTGTTAAAATGTCTTCGATGCAACCAACTGCCCTGTAACATAGACCAAGAGTTCATAGCAAAGAGCGTAGCCTTATCTGAAGAGACTGAGATAACATTGGGTTTATTTAGAATGGAAGGCAATGACGTTTTGTTTCTACTGAGTATTTGAGTTTGCAATTAATCAAAACTTAAGGTATTCATGTTGTAGTTTTTCCCTACATTGCGTTAATTCCATGTGCCTAATCTGCTATTTGCATCTTCCTAGATTATTTTACAGTGACTGCAAGCAGTTTTGAACGAGACATTTTTTTTCTCGACGGGGTTTCTTCTGATTGAGAGAGCATTAGTATTTTCCCTGGCCCACGGCTTCACCAGTTCATGTGTGAACCAAGGGTAATTATTTTGCTTCTGTTGCTATTTTTGTGAGGGATAAATCTTTTAATACTAGAAAGAATTCACACGGAAATAATAGTCTGTTCAGAAGGATTCTTTTGTGAAGAAAGCTTAGAAAGCCTCTTCTGCATTGTAGCATCGTAGTTTTCCTATCTGCTTTGTTAAATGATAGCTTGTCCCATGGAGTGGTACAGATGAGGAAAACATTGGTTTTGTATCGAACTTGATATAGATAAAAGAATGAACTGTTTTACGCAAACTCAGGCACACTTCTGGAGAACATTGATCGGGGCATGATTTGAGTAACATGTCTAAAAGGTCAGCATGAGTTCCAAATATATCGGACACACGTGTAGGTTTTCCTTTAATCTGGTTTCATTCGAACTGGCTAGACAATCCTTGCGGTGAATGTTGAAATCGCCATAAATGTGAATGGTCGGAGCGGTTGATATTAAAATTCCATATGCGATTTTATATCTTGTTTTCTATACTCCTAGATGTTAATATTCACTCGTCCCACTGCAAATTTCACTAATACTTTGTCCAAATATACAGTCTCACAGAAATAGATTATTTGTTGTAGATATTTGCTCTTTGACGAACAAACGATCATAGTTACATTTATCTTTCCTTACCAGACAAGAAATCAGTTCCAAATACAGTTTTCCCACTTCGCGCCATTATCTTATATTAAATTATCGAGGATTTCGATGAATTTTCTTGGAACAAATTCTCCTGTGAGTTTCTTTACGTTTTTCTTTCCTTGCTGTTGCTTTATCAAGACATTATCTCTCTAGTTTGCGAGATGAGGACACTTGGATATTATCTGCACTTTGATAAATCTATTTTTTAATCTTTCTACAAAAATCAGAACCACCTTATACGTCCACACACTTGTGAGTTAGTTAAACTGGGTTAATCGCCGATAATCCACCAAACATGTGATAGCAATGTTTTAGCTTGATTTCGCGAAAGATTTAAAATATTTACATTATAAAGAAAGAAAAGTATATCCAAAAATTGACTAGAACCAAACAGTTGTGTGTTCAATACATGGCCACAGCAGAGGAAACAAAAACCTGGAGAGTTAACAAAGGGAATTAACTGTAACTGAGATATGCAAAAATAGCATGACGCGTGAAATTATAAAAATCTGCTCCGGCGGACTAAATAATTGTTTCGTTTCGAAATTCCTGCTTTTATGACCTGAAAACGGTCGGAGTGTACAACGGCCGAATATGGCGGTAAATACGAGGTCCGAATAAGGTAAATAGTGTTAATGGTTGTAATAACTCATCTCCGAAATATCTGCAAGTATTAGACTATTTTCTCCAATTCCTAAGATATTGTTGGCCTACCCACATTGGTTGCAGGATTTACGTGGATCAGTCCGCAAGATATTAATAGTGAGCATTTAAACTGGTGTGCGCCTGACAAACGTCACTACGTGGATCAGAGATATACGTTTCTTGGCCCAGTGAGGCGGGAAATTGACAGTCACTTCGCGAGATCGAAGGTTTTGTTTGTTGGATATTTTCCTTTTTTTCGAGTTGACTGAAGTGATTTTGCCGATTCGTCCGAGAAGAATTCTGACAACATGCCTGACCTGGGCAGATTGCATCTGCGATCCTTGCTTTACTTTCAACATTCCAGCTATTTCATTTCTGTTATACAAGTTGTAACTTTGTAGAAGTTTCTCTAGACTCTCAGCTTTTCGTTCTTTTGCGTTAGTTTTTATTTTCCAACATGTGAGAATTTAAAGATACAAATTTGATCTATATATTTTTAACTGACCGAATAATTAAGCCTCCAGCACTTTTACGAATTAATACTTTGATATTCTAATACTACAAGTACTTTTTGCTGTACCCTCCTTGAATTTTACGGAAAACATTGAAAGTTTTTGCTTCATTAATGATAAAATATTTAGATTTAGAAAAATAAGTAAATATATTTTCTTAAAAATTAACAGCAATTAGAATTTATATAAAAGTCATTGTACAGATTTTCGGTCTAAAGAAAAAGAAACAGTTTTTCAAACTGAAAAAGAAAGAATATTCTCTTTAACGAGAGGTTATTTAAAAAAATTAGATTATCCTATGAGTGGAAAAATTGGCGCTTCTATCCAAAATATTTGCATTGCATTACAATTAATATCATGATCGGCAAACAATTTTTTTGTCTGTTGACAGCAGGGTTTATTGACTGCATTTTACAAATGATTTGAATTACTTTCGCTAAAAATAGACTCCGCTATTACTACTGCTACAACAACCTTTTTACAACTAATCTCTATCTATAAAAGGCAGGATGTGTGTGTGTGTGACTAATGCACGGCCGTAATTTTCGATTGATTTGCACCAAAATTTACATGTACATACTCCAAGTTAGCGGGAAAGCCAAGACCGACTTTGCATTTCCCAACTCCCATCGATAGTGCAAATAATCGATTTTTTCATGCTTCTACAGCAGTTTTCATGTAGTTTGCGGCCATTTTCTACAGGCCAGATTGAGAGCCTATAGCTGGCTGCCACGAATATGCAGGAAGATTCTATTGGCCAGCGTGAAAGCCAACAGCCGACTGACACGAATGTTAACTAGCATGCTAGCATGCAAAAAAAAAACGATAGCTGCATTCGTCACAAGTGGGAAAAATTAAATCTGCATGGCACTTTACTCCATTTGGCTCATTCGCTTGCTTAAACTCAATGTTGATTCTGATTCCGTAGAACTCTGTTGTGTGTGAAAAAGTATATGTTGTTAACATTCGGTTTTCCAGTTACGAGTCATTTTTTAAAGCTGATCGTTTTGTGTTCATTTTGTTTAGTTCTTTTTTTCGTAACAGTTGTAATGTTTAATATAGAGCTTAGAAAAAATTGCAGTGTGAGATAGGCAAGAAGTAAGGCATGTATCAACAACAGCATGGCAAATGGCACTCCTTTAAAGGCAAGGAAGGGCAAAAATATTTTAAGTCAAGTGATAGTGATTGCTGTATGAGTCGTACGATTTTTGAATCACGCGCGGTTAGCGCCGGGCCACACTGCTCATCTTTAATAAAACGTTCTTGTTTATATAACAACAACAACAATTTTGACGGAGATAAACAAACACATGAATTTCATTTTGTTTATTTACAGATTTTCAGTCGAATGTAAAATTAATAGAATCGGGAATAGATTGATACACCAAAACAAATAACACGCACTTTATTTAGAATTACTAAGAATGACTTGTCTACTCTATCCATGGAATATTTTATAGAATATAAATTATTCCATTGATAGAATAGACTAGTCCTTCTTAGTAATTTATTTTCTTGAAATCAACATGATGGTTTCCCATGTTATTATCTGTTTGCTTTGCTTAAAAGGCGTCAAATATTGCTATGTAATATCTGTTGTTTCCTACTTTCATAATATTCATGGATTCGTTTAAATTACTTATCTCCATTTCTAAAATGCCCTTCTATCTTCTAGAGTTCGTGACAGTAAATGACAGAGAATTATGTGTATTTATAAATGTATTACATTCAATAAATGAGTAAATGAATGTGTTACAATTGGCAAAATAATCCCGATGCAGAAAAACATGAACACGCAGATATGCATAAATCATTTTCATACACACACATTAACGGTGACATTAATATAGGAAAATACCACATCGTCGAAATTGAACGCCCACTGTAGAGCTGACATGTTGCAACAAGACATTGAATCTGATCCCAACCGTGTGCGTCGATTCGTTGGGAAATCTAAGGATGGCTACTGTTTTTGAAGGACATTTTGTCTTTTGTGTTGTGTTTGATCTTCAGAGGGAAAACAACTCTTGTTCCTGTTCAACAGTAATTTTCAATAATATCTCTGACTATTAAGTGAATTGGCGCATATCTTCGAACGATAATTCGAAGAATTTTTCTACAGATCCTTTTTTTCCGTACAGTGCGATGGTTTCTAGTATAATTGACCTGGTTCGGCCAGAAAAAAAGTCCATGTCATCGATCGATGTTTAGAAATCACATCTCACAGAATAGAGTTAGTGTGCTCAGATCGATCTTAATTGGAGGCTTTGTCAATGAAATCTCTTCTCCCTTAAGCCAACTTAAGCTAATTTATACACTTAAATATTGTTTTTCCCCATATAAGCGAATTTGTTAGGAAACGTGTATTTTGCACTGGGCAATGTCAGCTCATGTATATATTGATTTTACTTACTCCCACATTTCGTTTGCGACATATGCAAACATTTCGTAATACGTATAAAGGGGTGATGCAGATATTCAGTCAACAGCCTCTTTATACACGTATACATTTGCCTGTTAGCGAAAGCTTATAAAGCGTTTATTCATGCTTACAAACTAAATGATACCCTTTATTCGAGATGGATTTTTATATAAATACTGACAGAGGCGTATTCGTGCGCATGCGCATCAGCACACAACGTCCAGTTAGTTTGCCTTCTGTGAAAATCCTTCTTATTCTATTTCTATTTCGACTATTGCTGATTTACATGTAAGAAAAAGGGGAAAAAATAGAAAGTAGAAGATAAAACCTTACCATTATAAAGTGCCACAGTTCTTCGTAGGGTGCCTTGCTGCATGAGGAATAGGAGTATTTTCATTGCAAGAAATCTTCCATTTCCTTTCTGACATTCTTCACAGTTCAAAGATCCGAAGTCAAAAAAAAAGAAAATAATCAAGCATTGCCAAACCATACAGCAAGGATTTTTAACGGTGGTGTGTGTATCTAACCATCTGAGATACTTAACAGCATCAAAAAAAGTAGCAACTCGTAAGAAATAATAGGGTCTAATCTATGGACTGCGCTGATATTCATACACGGAGAGCATTAACTCGAAATCTCTCACCCATATATATATATATATATATATATATATATATATAATGCGTGTGTATGATAAACGATATATAATTTTATATATCAAAAAACAGTATTTAGAAAAAATATGAGAAACTGAAAAGGTTTTTTTTTGTGACGCGTTTCATCCGATAGGATTTCATCGGATTGTGCTTTGTTGACGTTTTCTACACATGCGCAGAAAATGTGAGACGCAGGTAGTTTCAAAATGTTTCAAAGAATATGTTTGAGAGAATATTTTTTCTCCCTCTAGCCGAACACATTTCAAATAAAAACACACAAAACGCATCGGTTGTTCACCGTAACAAAACGGACCACAAATGTGATTTAAAGAGAAAATATTCCACTCAGACGAAAATGTCTGGAAATTGACTAGTCGCTAGTTCAGCCACAATAAATTTGCGCGCAGGCTCTTACAATATATCGCCATTCTTTGGAAATTTTATATTGCCACAGTGTGGGATATATAGGGACGAAAGTGATCGAGATAAAAAGAAAAATAATACATATGATTTCGGCTAGTTTTAACACACAATTTTGAATCATCACCACGAGAACCCGAAACATCATAACGGTCAGAATAAGCCCGCACCAGAAAATTGCATGAAACTCAGTCGTGATATTGACATATATATATATATATAGCGGTGTTACTTAGAAGGTTGTAACTTAAGAATCGCTCCACTGAAAAAATATCCCAGATACTGTAGAGGAGTTCGAACTCGCTGTTGAAACCCCTGCCACCGAGGTACAACAGAATTTGAAAAGAAATATCTTAACTTATCTGAGAGAATTAAGAACCAAAATTAAATCTCGGGCCAATACATTAGTCCATATGACAGTCAAACCATCACCATATCCCTCGTGTAGACTTCTTTGCAGATCACGTGTAGGATGGTTGTCTCATACGAGTCCTAAACATAACTGAACTGAAAGATACCCGTACGTCTAAAACGACAGTAGAGTCTGTCACATCAATACCATGTCATATGTATAAAGATTGCGGAAAAATAATCACGACACATTTGGCACTTGGATATTTGTCTGCAAGCGTCATGGATAACATGTCTATGGTCCGGTTTATCGTCACATGAAAAAATAACTCACCCACATCCACCCTCTGATCTTACTTTTCTATTTAGTGTAGATTTGGCATTTAATTGTTTAATCAAGACATTCCCATCAGTCTATATTTAATTCTGATTTTGTCCGCCCTCCATTTAAATTTCATAAAAATGTGTAACACTTTGTTTTAAATATCCTTAAAATCATTTGTTGACCGATTACTTATCATCGCCCGAAGAAACATGAAAGCTTTTGTGTAGCTATTTCAAAACTTTATTATAAACTCTTATAATAAAAATATTTTAAATTATATTGCTCTACATTGTATTGAGCACGTTTGAAAAAGTAAATGCTATGATCAGTGGATTTCTACTCCCTCTGTTCTTTCTCTCATTTGTCTGTGTGTATCTATCTATCTATCTCTCTCTCTATATATATATATATATAGAGAGAGAGGTAGTGAATAAGAAACTTTCATATATCTCACTTGTTTCGCTTTTATTACAGCTTTATCAACGAATTATGGAAAAATTTCTGGCATTTTTATTTTTGTTTTTTATTTTTCTTGGGTAAGAAGACGCCAAGACTAGTCAAATATCGTAAGTGCATCATAATACTTGTTTGTTTATGAAGTTTTCCGGTGTGTGTGTCTGGTAGGCATTATTTATGTTTGAAGGTTGTTCACATGTTTATTTGGGGACATTTTTACGCCTACATCATTCGTTGTAGTTACGTATACATCATATTCTGTAAGTATCGATTTAATAAAAGCTGGTGATGTAGCATAGTGTTTTTGAATGTGTTTATAGTTGGTGAAATTTTATCAGGAACCTCCCGAAATATTTTTGAAGTAAAGAAATATGTTCTTTTTAAATGAGGGTGGTATTTGTAAAATACATGGCTAGTCTTGTTCTTTCGTATCTCAAGTGAGGTTAAATCTTTGTCCGAACGTAGGCCTCAGTTCTGTTCACAGAATCAGGGATTTAGACTCCAGTGTAAGTGTATATTGCAAACAAATTATCTGATAAACCCGGGCAACTGAAGTTGTTTCGGGTCTATTTTTCTTCCTAGTTATATATCCGATTCTCTTTGACATAGTGATAAATTATGCATAATTGGGGATTACGAATTTATTTACAAATACTGCAGATCATGTTGGATTATGAATTTTGCGATGTTGATGTTGGAAGTAATATCAGTGGCATGTAAATTTGATGTTTGTGGATTTGTAGTCCCATCTTCTAGCGTTGAGGACTAAATGATGTCGCTAGTGAAGAAATCTAAAAGAGTTTTTTTTTCATTGTATTATACTTCTTCAGCTAGGTATTCTTGGATGCATATTCGAAGGGCACTCATGTAATATCTTAGAAGTCGTCCTTATTTTGGTTTGAAATGTAGTTGGTATATATGTATTAGATCGATTTTGTTAGTGTTTGCGTAAAGTCTAAAATCAAACATCGTCATCGTACGTATTAATATGATATTGAAGAACGGTAGATACCTGTCCATTTTAAATTCTTATGTGAATTCGGTGGTAGGTTCTACGTTATGTTTCTTTATTATATCTACTAGATTTTTATCGCAAGAATATACGCAAAGAATGTCATCTATGTATCTTAGTTAAATAGAGTTTATAGGTATGATCTGTTTGGAGGCACGGTGGAGTAATGGATAGCGGCTTGGATTGAGGAATCGGAGAGCCGAGTTCGAATTCAGTCGAATCCATTACATTCACTTACGTGCTAATACCCTTTGGGAAAGGTGTGAATCCTCTTTCTTCTCGCCGACTGTGACGTTCTATCCTGATCTACCACGGCGCCAGTTGTGACTTCCCAAAACAGCACCAATTGTGACGTCTTCGTTCACTCCTCGCTGCTCCGTCCGGGTGTCGCTGCTCCAAACGTGACGTTCTAACCCTTTGGTGATTCGGGGAGGAATCTGGTTAGATTGATACCAGCGTCGCCGTTCCCAACCTGCTTCCAACGCCTGGTTACTGATCTCCAGTCTGCCTACCCACGTTGTGAATTGATCTTAGACAGACGAGATCAAACAGGGGTTGGGGCCGTAATGCAAGCTGAGTTCAACGGGGGTGATAACACAAATACGCTTAAAAGAAAATAAAATGAAAACTCACAAAGTTCAAAGTATCAAAGAAAAACGTAACAAACTTTTATGTCTAGTTGTTCGGCACATAGGACTGTGTCTACCTCCCGACCCGTTCTGTGGATTGTGGCACGACGCTTTCGCTAGGCAAATTTTAACGCTTCAAGTTGTCTGCTCTCTAAGAAATTTGTGTTTCGGTGTGTCTTTGGACGAAAGTCGAAAAACTTATTTCTGTGGTCTGGTTCTAAGTCGCTCTTCAAACTACTTGTTCTTGGTTGAAGAAGAGTCCAAAATTTTGCGTGAATCTGGTCAGCTATCTTGAGGCGGTTTCAACACTGGGCACTCATCTCTGCCGCCGTCCGGGGCTCAACTCTTGGCCAGAGTCCGACGAACTCTTCCGTCGGTGCGCGAACTCTTGTCTCTGCCGTCCAGGGCTCCAGAACTTCTTCTCGCCAGGATCCAACGAACTGGCCTCTCTCTGCCGTCCGGGGCTGAACTAACTGGGCATTCATCTCTGCCGTCAGGGCGAACGAACTTCTTCTCGCCAGCTTGGGTCGAACGAACTCTGCACTCAGGGCCAAACGAACTGGCCTCTTCTGCCCGCTAGGGGCGAACGAACTCTTCCCTCCGCCGTCCGGGGCTGAACTGATTTCTGTCTGGTGGGGCTTCGTTTTTATTGACGCCGTCAAAACTGGGGTGGGTCTGTCGGCGCCAGGGGTTCTTCGATAATTCTAAATACGTATCCACCCTTCTTATTTCTGGTTAGGGATTTTCCACTCTTTTCCATTTTGGTAACTCTTTCTCACTCCCACTTTCTCACCATGCTTCTGAGGGGCGTGAACTGCCCTCCCCACTTCTTCGTAGCGGCTTCTCATACTTATACTCTGGATAGGGGCGTCGACTGATTTTCTTCGTGCGTCACGTGACCACTCTCGGCCAATGAGGTCCTGGTCGGGTATCTTTCCTCCTCCTTCGTGCGTCATGTGATCCACTTGGCCAATGACGTCTTAGTCGGGCGTGAACAACCCGTGGCTTTGTTTTGGGAAAGAAATACCTTGCTTAACTAAAAAAAAAAAATTAATTAAATCGCCGTTATCATGAGCGGTTGATGTGACAACTCTTTGTTTTAACACGTGGCGTTTGTCAAGCAGTTTATCGCCAATTGGACAGCTGGATTATCTGACATGGTCTAAGAAAAGAATTTTCTCCAAGTTTTTAGCCAACCTGGCGTCTCTAAAGCAGAAATAAAAATATTTCATTTCCTTTTCGGCCCATGTGTTGATAACAAAAATTTTTATTATCGCAGGGCAAAAGTTTATTCTGTCAAAAGAAAAAAAACTTAGCCAGTGAAAACTACTTGTGTGGGATTTTTTTTTTCCATTACACCCAGTCAAGACTGTCTGTGTTTTCATTATCAAAATCTAACGTTCAAAATGGATTTCTTTTTTGGTGACATCTATTGATAACAAAATTCCATTTTTTCGCGGATAAGCGGAAATCGGTCAACGCTTGTTCGTAGGTGACCTAGATATTTTTTCGACATTCATTGATACCTATCAACAATAACCTTTTTCTTCCTTATTCCCGTCTCTTAAGCCGTGTGTGTGTGTGTTCGCCTATGACCCGTCTCGTATTACTTTTTCTTTCTTTTCTTCTTCGTTTTCTTTTTTCTTCCAAATCGCCTGAATGCATGGCGGTTCAATCCTGCAAAAAAAAAAAAAAAAAGAATTATTCTTAAAACTTAAATACATTTTCGGCCTTAAATAATCCTCAAATGGTTGATAAACCGTAAAAAAAAAAATCATATATCTATAAATATATCTTTCAAATCGTCAGGATGCATGGTGCCACACCAATCAAAGTTTTTTTTTCAATTAAAAGAACATCGTTGTTTGATGTGATTTCAGATGATCATTTAAATATGTTATCTAAACTCAATCTCCTAAATTTAATTTCCACTGTTATTCGATCATTAAGTCTGAAATTATTTTTTATAGAATATGTTTTGATTCTTTTGAAACAGCTTTTAGCTCCACTTTTATAAACTATAAAAATAGTTTTAAATAAAAAGGATTTTAAAAAGTTCATTTTGTCATTTTTAATAATTCATGGCATTTTCAAATCCAACGTTAAAAAAA
This sequence comes from Acanthosepion pharaonis, assembly GCA_903632075.3. Taxonomy (NCBI): domain Eukaryota; kingdom Metazoa; phylum Mollusca; class Cephalopoda; order Sepiida; family Sepiidae; genus Acanthosepion; species Acanthosepion pharaonis. The sequence goes on along the minus strand of CAHIKZ030002123.1, from coordinate 340,030 downwards.
TGTTTATCAAAACCGGATTTGATATCCCTAAGGACCGAAGAACATTTAATGAAAACAAATCCTAAAACTTGAAATAAAAAATACCATCCTACAACACCTATATATTGTGATTGTCTCTTGTAAAAAAAAACAACATGCATATCAAAACCATTTTATCCTGATTCACCAAACATCTAAATTCCGTTATTTGCCATCATCACCCCCAACATACATTAAGCAATCTGAAGAATTAATCAAGACGATACGAAACATTAAAATGTTTCCATCTTATAAACAAAAACTCCTCATTTTTACTGTTGTCTTAATCTGGAACTTTGACAATGTTGGAGATCCATCAGAAAATGTATTGATCCCGATGTTGACTTTGATTGATTCCTTTTCTAACAAACCTCCGTTCAAAAATTTTTCTTTTCTTTCATGAAATAAATTATTTCCTATAGGAAAATCTAAAAATAAAATATTCTGACATGAAAATTTATGATACAAGATGATTTCAGGAGGTTAATGCATATTGTTTATATTTTATCTTTGTATAACAGGTTGAATAATTGGTTTCATTAGTGCTGGGATATAAGGTAATCAATTCTCAACGCCATCTTCAATTAATATTTTTTTATTTTAATTTGGAAAAAAAATTTTAATAATAACCTATGAATTTTGCAAAAATTCGATCCAGCGTTACACATTTATCAATAAGTGTCTCTTGAGTGTAATATATATGGATGGCTGTAATGTTAAAAGTCCCATCCTCGGCCAAGTTTCATATCAGATGTTTTTTTAACAGAAATAAAATGTATTTGGTACTATTCGAGCTACCGTCAATTTTAAACATTTTATAAAATTTTAATACCTTCCTACAAATTTGCCAGGAAATGTTGAACTGTTTTCTGTAGTTTAATGAAAGACATCACTCAACCCTTTTCTTTTATCGAAAACCATTAGAATGTTAAATTGAATTTCATCAAAAGAATAAGATGGTTAACAATCATAAAATTTCAATGATCATATGCGGTTGGATCTGCCTTTAGGTCATATTTTCCTTCAAACTTGTTTAAAGACATAGTTGAAATGATTTTTTCATTCGCCATACCAAACCATACGCATCCATATTTAAACTTTTTTTGATAAAAAATTGCGAGAACATATTTTCAATCTTCATTTAAAACGGAGACTATTTTTTATCCAGGTCAGTTTTTGTTTATTTTCTCAATTGATTTCTAAGGTGAAAAAAGATTGATAAAATTCAAAAACACGATATACTTTTGAAAAAAAGCTATAAGAAGTCAAAAACCAGTCTATCATGTTTCATTTTATTTCTATATTTATAGGTTAATTAGCGATTATTCCCAGAATATTATATTGAAAAACATTTTTATATATCATCATGAAAAATTCTATAAATATTTTCAATGTATACATAATTCAAGAATTTCCGTTCCTGATTTATTATAAAAACAAAAAAAAAAGGTTTTTTAAGAATTATTTCATTTTAAATGGCCGAACTTTTGCATTAAAGGAAAAAAAAAAATATTAAATGTGTTAGAAACTTACGTTTAAAGCTATCTTTGAGTGTCTGAATTTTCTTCATCATTGTATTAAATTATATTTTTGTGAAAAAATTAAATAAATATGAATGAAACTTTGTAAAAATCGTTCCATTTAAATTATAAATTAAAATATATTAAAATAAACAAAAATTTAGGATACAGACTCAAATATATATGAAATGCTATAGATGAAAACGTCAAGTTTTTAGATTTCTCTATCAAAATTTGGATTAAAAAGAATATCAACATTTCTAAACGAAAAATTTATTAAAAAAGAAATCTATTGAATCTTTGTTCAAGAAATGTTGAAAAACAATTTACAGACATTAATTCAATAAATGGTAAATTTAGATTAACGTAGTTTTTATTATTTTTTTTTTATTTTATATATAGGTTAGTGCTTATATTCGTGTTATGTATGCGTGTATATCCCTAACTATGTGGGTTATATATATATATAATAGGTCTGTTTCGGAATATATATATATATATATATATATATATATATATATATATATATATAAATATAAATTATTTTAAAAAATTATTAAAAAAAATATTGTTTCTTGCTTGACGCAATGAAATATCATTTCTTTTAGAATTGACGTCAGGCTTTCCTGTTACGCGTTTGCTTTATATGAAATTTTTATTTCTTCATTGTTTTGATATTTCATCCTGTTCCCATAAATATAAAGTTTTTGATTGAATTATTTATTTGGATTATATCAAAATTAATCTATGTAAATTTATTTTAATTTTCAATTGAATCGGTTCAAAATAAAGACTTTTATATTTCCATTAAGGTTCCGTATCTTTTACAAAATTTAAAATGTCGGTTTTTAATGAACCAGATTCAGACAACTCGTCTAACATTTTTTTTTTTTTTTTCACGTTTCGTATGTCGCTTAAAAAGTTGATGATTATTAATCTAATCATTTTTATATATAATTTTCGTCATTTTCTGACGAAATATTAACAATTAAACATATATAGATATATATATTTTTATAATAGAATACGTTTAAATTTGTTAAATTTTTTGATTGAATAATACTTCATCCAATTGTTTCGAAATTTAGATAAGATGTAATCAACTATATTAAATATTATTTGAAATTTCAAAGATAAGATGAGAAATTTTATATTTTGTTTTTTTATCATTCTTTGGACAACTGTCCTCATTTTTCATTCCAGATTTTACAAACATTTCAAATTTTCATTTTTTGAATATAATTCTTTTTCATGACGTATGTCATGCCATTTTTTTTCATTATGGGCTTCATTAATCTTTGTCAAAAATATATTTTACAACATGTTTTGTCTTAATAGAAAAATTTTCTTTTTCATTCTATGAAATGTCATAACTGAACGTTGGGCGCTAATGGGGTTTTAACAGCATTCTGTCTTTTTTAGCATTTAGCAATGATTGACGTTTTGGTATCTATTTTAATACCTGTTCTGCCAAATATATTCACAAGTGCGTTATCTAGATAAAAATTCCTTTATCCATTGCCTTTAATAATATCTTTAATGTCCAATTGGATAAATATTCCTCATAATCTGCTCAAAGAATTTCAACGCTCTCTTTCTGATGTTAAGTATAAGTGTCCCTTTTGTTTTCATTTTCTCCAGAATTTTGTCGATGATCAATTGTTCAGTCCATGAAATTCTCATTTCCTTCCTCCTCTCAGAACATTTATGTTGAAGGACGTCTCTTCATCTACGAGGTTTCTATTTTTTCATTTTGTAAAAAATGGTCGGAAATATATAACAAAGGTCAGACCTTTTGGCAAACAACTACAAAAGGCCTTAATCAACTCAAAATGGAAGACTTATATCTATATGTAAGAGATTCTTTAAATAAAAAATGCATATATATATTGGAAAAACTTTCTTTTAGCAACTACCGAATGTACTAATTTATTCAATACGATCGTTTAACATTAGATAAGACTCAAGCTAAAAAAAATAAGCTTTGGTCCTGTTGAAATTGCTAACTTAAATTGTTAAATATCATTTTGTTTTTTTTAATAAGTCGAAAGTGGTAGGTCCAGATGAATTTTTGAAATGATACAGTCGTTCTTATCAAATATATAAATATTATATATTATATATGAACGGTTAATGTAGACTAAGATCATTTTGTAGAATGCAGCTGTCTATTGTGGTGTTTTTTAAACTATAGGAAAATACTTTGTTTTTTATATTAGTAAATAATCCAATATCATTAGTATTTTATATATATATATATATATATATATATATATATATATATATATTATAATTATTTATTTAAAATATGATTCCAACTCGCGACATAAGAGGTCTCATGTTTCAAAACAAGAGCCGAAAACTTCAATATAATTATTTGAATTAAATTGAATTAAAAAAAGCTCTGTTCCATCTTCAAGCGAAATTTTTTTTGAATAACTTATTTCTGAAATTTACGTGTTTTAATAATTTCATAAATCAAATCGAACTTTCCATGGTAACAGCTAGGGCGAATTGTTTAAATTGGGTAGGCGTGTGTTGGGTGTTAATAATAAGTATCAGTATAGAGTTACTTTCATAGATGTCAAGTCAGGGTAAAGGTGGGGGTGTCTAAATTTGAAACGGAAGATGTTTTCGCCTAGTCTAGTTTACGTGTCTATGGAGATTTATTTTTTTTTTTTATTTTTTTTTTTATGAAAAGGATTTGTGCATATAAAAAAAAAAAAAAACATTTGTTTTTTTGACGACTTCATAAAGGGTTATCTTTTTTTGTAGGGTATTTAAAACTATTTATTTGGGCTATGGATTATAAAAAGTATTATATTGTATGCTTGTTTTTAGCTAATTATTCAAACATATTTGATGATGTCGACAAAAAACCGTTAACTCATGTCTATTGTTTAATAGATTTTTATTATTTAGAAACTTAATAATGTGCAGTTTCTCATGGAGGAACAAAGGGCATGGGTCATCCCAAGTTTTACAAGTTCTAGTCCTTGTTTATAATTTTCCATTTTACTTTAGGTGTCCTATTTATTTCCTTCAGATGCCAAAAATATTTAGATAGGGAAGTCTGATTTCTTTTATTTATATTATTGAAAGAGCACTTATGCTGCCTCCATTTGGCTTTTTTAATCATTCTTCTTCATGGACCCAATGTATATCATATTAGTATTAGGACTCTCAGTGGATGATATAGTACATTGGTATACCACAGATTTGACGCAGCATTTTCTAATGGGCAGTCTTCTGGGTTTCTACAATCACAAAATTGTTCACTGTTATTGTCTGATTTAAGTGTAGTGTTTTTATTAATACTATTCAGGCATGGGGGTTTGTTCAAGATTTTCTTATTGTGTTTTTTTTATTATACCTTCAAGATTTTCAGTTCAGCTGTAACTCAATTTTAGGGTGTTCTTATTAAATATATTACTATAAACTATTGGTGGGGAAGTGTTTATCAATTAGAGCTAAGAATTTCTGTCCTAGTTTAATACTAACCATTTGGTTGAACGGAGGGGTGTACCAAATGATTTTTTTTTTTGTTTTTTTTTTTTTGCCAGTGCAATTGTTTCTATAGTTAATGTTTGCATTTTTATAACCACTATTTTTTTTTGGAGGCGTTATAGAAGCCATTGTGTTGTTGGAATATTTTCTTTGTTGGCGGAGTTAATGCTAATTCTATTTTCTATTGATGAGGGTATATGTTTAATTATGGATGGAGGTGTGTTGACTTCTTAAATATATATATAAAGGGTTAGCATTTCGTTTTTATATTAAGGTTGGTATGTGTTGCTTATTTAAGTTATTGAGTTACGTCGAGGAAGTTTAATTTTCAAATTATTAGAAGAGACTGTTATGGTGAAGGTTTTCCAAAAGTCATAAACTTATGGTCCTTAAGAGTTATGTAACATTCCTTTTCAATGTTAAATTTTCTATATATATCGCTAATTTTTAATTTATCATTATTTTTTTATACAATATCTCTTTATGCTATCAACCATATTTATATTGTTGTTGCAAACTTTTTATAACTCCTGGTTAAGTTTTTTTTTATTTTAAGTTGTTGTATCATCAACAGCCAATTTAATAGATGTTGCCGGTTTTGTCAGACTTAACTAATATTTTATCACAATCATTTATGCTTTTTTTATTTGGTTTAGATGTTTTTGGAAGTGACTTTTCTTTTTTGAAAGGAGATGTTGTTGATAATGTTGAGTAGGTCTTTTTTAAATTCGTATAGCTGTTTGTTGAATCGTGCAAAATTTTTTTACTTTTAAAGCCGTAAACTTCGCGTTCTTTATCGGTTGAGTTATTCCCATGAAAATAAAACGGCTTCCATTTCATCCTTCTAATTAATTCCTCTGTTTTTTGTAAAAGTTTAACAAAATAATTCCGTTTGTTTGTTTGTGGAATGTTTTTCAGAGAAATCCCGAAATTAACATTTTCCATATTTTTAAAGAAGTTGTTTTAAAAATAAAGGTTCAGAATGCTCGACCTTAATTAGGGAGCCAATATATGTGAAAATATAGAGAAAATAGGAAAGAACTGGTTAGGTAAATAATCCAAAGTTCCTTAGTATTCATGTTACTATTTATTTTTTAAAAATAGTGCTCGATACAAAAGTAGAGCATAAATATAATTATTTATTTAAAAATATGATTCCAACTCGCGACATAAGAGGTCTCATGTTTCACAACAAGAGCCGAAAACTTCAATATAATTATTTGAATTAAATTGAATTAAAGTAAGCTATGACACAACTATTTACTCCTGTCACGATAGTAAATCTAATTATTCTGATCAGGTCAAATTTACGGTTGGTTTAAAAAATAGCCACAGTCTGTTGTTAACTGCGGCAAGGAATGGCTTGTTAATTTCAACGCCTCTAAAATCCCCTCTATCAATTACCTAGATGACCGTTTCCTGTCTCTCATCATCATGGCTGGTACTATCTTCCATGAGAGTGACTACATTGTACATTATCGGCTGATATGAAGTGGAAAGATTATACTGAATCAATTGCTAAGACGGGTGCTAAGATTGTTGGTTCACTGTCATGGTAGGCAATTTTTCCCTCCTGAAACTATCTTGCATATTTATAAGTCTACCATTCGCCCATGCTTTGAATATTGCTGCCACATATGATCCGGTGCTCCTGTTTTATGTTTAGAGATTCTTGATAAAATCGAAAGAAGAATCAGCAATATTATTAACCCTGATCTGGAGTCTCCTCTTCAGTCACATTCCTACCGCCGTAATTTAGTTTCCCTGTGTCTTTCTATAAATATTTTCAGAGTAATTTTTCGAATGATATATATATATTATATATATATATAGATTTTGTCAAATTAATTTATACTTCTAGATTGGCTACAAGGGCTCAGCTATTTCAGTTGAATTAGCTAGGCGTAATCTCTATGAGAGGAATGTTTTCTTGCTTTTGGGGCCCTCTTATGGCCACGTGTTTTCTAACCAAATGTTTTCTTCAAAAATGTAAAAGCAATGTCAATCGTTATCTAATGTTTAATTGATTACTCTTCTATTGTTCTAGTCCGTTAATATTTTTTTTCTTCATCTTTCACACTTAGTAACCTCTTGTATCTTAATGTATTTACTGTCTTCCATGGGCTTGTATGATTTTTTTTTCTAAAAAGTACATTTTGTCTGTTTCTTAATGACAATTTTATGTTTATTAATACTTTGCTTAAATTTTGGGAGGCATCAGTCTCTATTGCAATGCAACATCGGTTTTCGGTGTTCAATTTCCCAGCCTTTAAAAAAATCTTATTTAAATTATTGTTCTTGCTTGTTTTTTCTCTCTCTGAATATAACAATATAATAATAATAATAATAATAATAATAATCGTTATTATTTTTATTATTATCTTGGATTGTACTCGCTAAAAAGCTACTAGAGTCTAAGTGATTGCAAATCCTTTTAATATGCTTGAACTTTTCTCAATCTTCGCCGACCACAGTCAAGACCAGAGATCAAAACTCCGCTTAGCATTTCATTGAACAATAAATCCATACGCTCGTTGTCAGGATTACATATTGTTTTGATTTCAGAATTTTCTCTCATTCTGCTTGGTAATCACTCTTTGGGAACCTTGTCTGCCTTGCTATTTCATCCAAAGAAGGAAGGCAAACAGAGACTCTCATAATATTAACACAGAAATGTAACGAAATGTAAACACATCTCTTCTCCTGTCTTCACATTTGACTGATTCCTTCGATTTATATAATTTCCATCTTTATCTTTCATAATTTTTTTGCGGAACAAGTCCGTGTACTCACTAACGACAGTTATAGTCGTTAAATTCACATTCTGCAACCCCCACTACAACATTGATTTATTTCCTTATCCATGATTTTCAAATATGCATGTTCAGTCAGGATAAACAACGCCAAACAGGGATTTCCTTTTCACTTTGTCCCACGGCTGTTGCTGATAACATTAGTCTACGTGGTCGTATTCGTTATTTGTGGTTCCTGATTAATAATTGCACTTATTCTCTCCTGCCTATTTTTTCCTATTTTCTTCAGGAAGATTAATATATTTATAGTGACGTGGGTCTTAAGGGTTAAAATGAACAGTCGATTTACTCACGCCAAAAAGATTAATGAAGGTTGATAATGACGAGGAAACAAACAGGCAATTTTAAGAAAACACAATTAGTCGTAATTTATTCACGAATTTACATGCTTGAAGTAGTGTCAGTTGCTCGTTTCCCTGAAACTGTTAACTGGTGTTTCCCAACCTGACGCAGGCTGGTCCTAGTTATTGGCAAATAGTGAACTCTCACACATAACACAGTGAAAGTATAAAAATATATTCCGTATTAAAGACACCAGCAACGCATATTTATATTAAAATTACTAACAATAAATTTTTAAAGCAAAATGAACAGCCATATATTTCAATCTCTAGTTGAAGGCATGGAGTTGCCTTGATAATATTTAGATTGCTGAACTATGTAACTAATACTGGATAATATGCCGCTAAACAGCATCAAACAAAAAGTAGCTCGTTTCAGGAAAATAAATCAGCATACTTAAAGTCTGGATTTTTAACGCATTGTCATGACAAGGAAATTTTCATACAACGGAGGAATTGATCTGATACAAAATAATATTCAAAAATGTTTACGACAAAGACAAGAGAGTTCTTCGCTATAATATATATATATATATATATATATATATATATATATATATATATATATATATATATATATATAAAGTATATAATTGGTATATACGGAATGAATTCAATAACCAACAATTACTATTCTTAAAAGAGTGCTCAATACAAAGTAGAGCAGATATAATTATTTTTTATAAAAAAAATTATAACATAAGTATGTTATAAAATCACTACAAAAATAGCCATTTTGTTTCAACACACCCTGTGTCTTATCAAGTGATGATGTTGAAAATAAAATAAATGGTTTTAAAAGTTTCAGATTAATTAATTAACGATCCTACAAAACTTTTAAAACCATTTATTTTATTTTCAACATCATCACTTGATAAGACACATAGTGTGTTGAAACAAATGGCTATTTTTGTAGTGATTTTATAACATACTTATGTTATAATTTTTTTTTATAAAAAAAAATTGTATATAATTATATATATATATATAGACCGGTTAATTTCTGTGAAGGCAAGATTTTCATTGGTGCAAAAACATTTTCATATAGGATCGCGAATTCCCTTATTTTCTACCTCAGTCCTCTGATTTCACCGCATATCAATGTTTTTAATTTGTCTTGTTAATGCCTGCGACGTTATTTCGGAGGCTTTTTAAAAACAATTCTCGAGGTTGATGTCTTGACATACGAAAAATCTCTTTCCTTTTACAAATATCTTTTTCCAGAAATCCAGAAGATTTCATGCAAAATTTTTTTATCTCTTTTGAATTCCCGTAGATATTTAATGTGTGTTACTTCATGAGATTTTTTTTCTGATAATTTCTCTCTTTTCTCATTTTACCTTGGTTTATATGGCTCCCTTCCGTATATACTGTAGAGAAGTTCAAATTATACAATACTTGTTGTTATCTTTATATTAATAATATTAGTTTAGTGGAATGTATATTTTATATATTAATACGTTCCAGTAAGGCTATCGTTATGTCGATATATCCTGAACTCAATTTTGTGATCCGTTTTAGTTTCAGCTACACAATATCACATTTTTCTCACCTGGAGACCTCCTTGATTGTGCATAAAGCCTTTGTGTATCAGAGTTAATATGGGTGGGTTGAACATTGTGAGTGCCAAATACACACACACACATATATATATATATATATATATATATATATATATCGAGTAAGTTCAACTTAAATAGAATATCCAGCTCATTATCCAGTAAATTAGAACAAGCAAGCCCTGCAAGGATTTATATTTTTCTTTCAGGTTGATATTGATATATTTAAAGAATTTCCATTTGTTGATTTTAATATGTTTATAAAAATATCAAATCTTCGGAATCTTATGCATTAGTTCGATCGATAAATTATATGTCGTGAAAAATACTCAACTAAAAAGAAGATAATCAGTACTGAAGGCCTTGAAAGCTAACATGAATATAACACTTCCTAAACAAAAACCGCAGTTATTTTCGAGAATACAGCGGAAAGCACAGTACATGAATGACGGCATTTCGTTGCTCATTGCTGAGACAAATCTAGCAGAAATTTTTATGAAAATGTATAATAATGATAGTGTATTTTTTTAAACTTCCATTTCATCTTATTTCTGGTCGCATTCCCCATTTCTACATGTGCCAATTACCTCCCTTGGATCTTACCTGACTCCACCTGTTTCTATTTCTCGCTTTCTCTTCTTGATCGAGCAACTGTAAGGGTCTATTGAACCATCATAATTCACTCATATCATTGAAAGCATTTTCCTATGTCCATTCCTCCCGGATCAACAGTCCGTGAAAGAACGTGACTTGACCATCACCTCTGCACAAGCCTCTACCGAATTGCATTATCTGACAAAGTGTCGGCACGCACTAATAAACTTGTGAATTGGCTCCTGGATGAGTGGTCCTTTGAGATGGCATTTGATGATAAAGAGGTGAACCCTGACTCCATTTCCGAGGTGGCCGAGTAAGGGATTTATTTCACTTCACTGACTGCATCCAGATTTAGAATAAAAGGCTCATTCTTCAGTAGCTTGCTGATTATTTCCAATAGGCTTAAATGAAATAAAACAAGTGGTTCGTGTTCTAAAACCATGGTTTTTGAAAAGTCGTATTCTAATGGAAAAAATATAACTGAATATAGAAGCTTACAAATACCTGTGTATTTACAAATGGACTCCGCACTTTCAAAGATATTTCCTCGTGCATTTTTTTTCTTTTGTTAAATAATACATTTTAGATGCATCAAGGTTGGTATTCAGCGATGCAGTTCGCATTGTCAATTTAAGGTTTTGCATCCTATCGGCTCCAACCTGATTCTAGACGTGTTAGGCCGCCTCCTTGAAAGCGTCGTGCTACGCACTGCGTCATTGCAAAAACAATAATCATATGCCGAGCAAGGCCTGATTTCGACCGTTCTTATTGACATATGTCAGTCAGCGTCAGTCAATGAAAACAGGACTTTCACGCTCCTCTACTATATAGTATTGTCTTTTTACTTCATCTGGTTTAGCTTTGATATAATACTTCCGGAATCCATGACGAGGTGAGCTGGTATATTTATTGCATAGTTTAAGCCCATGTTTTACATATTAAGTACTAATCTCATAGCGATATTAGATCTAAATTCGCTATTCTATCAGTTCAATCTGTAACTTTTACCATATACTCTTATTCAAACAAAATGACACACATACTAGAGATTAATATGTCTGAGCACAGATTTATTCGTATGTTTAACAATGAAGATTATAAGAGATATTTATATTCCTCGGAGGTTTCCTGGAATTAAACTTCAATTTATTACATGCTGAAGATATTAAATTATTAAACTTGATATTTATTATTCGGCTTTGTGGAATCGCGCTCGTCTTCATTAAACAGTCTCTTTAAAAAAGTTGATGAGAAAATAAAATCATGTTGGTTAACATATTTTTTCAAATCTATGCTAAAAATAGAAATGTCCAATGAACGATGCTACATAAAAACGTTCAATATGTGCTAGTGCTTGGGCGCTACACAGTTTTACATGACAGTTCTGAACTGAATGACAGTCGGAGATATTATTTACATCTTTTGGATTTATTATTTTATTCATCACAAAGAAAATCTGCTATGCAAAACATCTGCTTTGTATTAAAAAAAAAGAATGAGTATTTTTCTCATTTGAGAAGTGAATTAAAAATGTTATGGAATACAGCGTTATTTGGCTGATTTTCAGCTGTTGGGATTTTATTTAATTATTTCACCCCCAAGCAAGGCGACAATGTCACTAAAACTCAAGGGTTTACTGAGAGGGAAGTGAAATGAGAAGAATTTACTGAGGAGAAATGACAATAAAAGAACAGAACTCAGGAAAAATGGCGATTGACGTTGATTTTCAAACTTAGAAGATTGTAGGTAACAGGCAAGCAGGAAATTCGTTGCTGAGAAAAGAGGTAAAATTTAAACTATTAGAATAGAACTTATGGTTATTCCATCTAGTTCAAATGTAAAACGATGTGACCTAGTAACCAATTCATTGGTACGCTTGAATTTATGTAGTCAGAATACCGAGTTGAAAACGAAGGATAAAACAGATCATTACAAAAACTACCATGGAGATATCTATATAAAAGACAGAGGCCAGTCACGGCAGTGTGACGGTGCCTGATGTTGATATGCTAGGTCAGGACGGATAAGGTTACAGCGCATTTGGGCACCTCAAGGCGGTGTAATGGTTAGCAAGCTTGGCTCGCTAAATTATTACAACTGAGTAGTGAGTTCGATTCTCACTGGGTGCCACCTTGTGCCATATCTAAGCTAAGCTTGGAAAATCACTATTCGGGCACCTCGAAGCGGTATAATGGTTAGCAAGCTTGTCTCGCTAAAACAATTACGATTGAGTAGTGAGTTCGATCCTCACTGGGTGCTCCCAATTTCGGTTTTGTGTCAGATCTAAGCTATGCTTGATAAATCACTATAACGCTACACCGAAATTTTTCTGGATTGGACGAGAATTTAGAGATATATAGTTAAAGTATAGTGACCAGCTAGAGCAGCAATTTTCAGTGCACGGACGAATGTTATGGATTCTAACCAGAAACTTTTCCTATTGCGTAATATTATTCGGTATTTTTTTTTCCGAGCATATATTTTCTTTTATTAAGCCTGGCTAATTACGCCCTGTGAGGCACCACCCTCTGCACAAAATAGAATAAAAAATGTATACCCCTGTTAAGAAAACGAGAAGTGTTACGAAGCTATTAGAAAAGGAATCCGTCTGCACATATCAAACGTAAAAATCGAACAATGTAAAAGGTTTTTTTTTTTTTCCCTCAAAGTGCCATATATTTAGCTGCTAAAAAATACTTAGTTATAGAAGCACTATAAATGAAAGTAAATGGGAATTGTTCGCTTTTTGTCGTTTCTGTTAATCACTTTTTTCTAAAAAGCATGTCAACAATGTTTTAGTGATACGCTGATGTCAAGTTGACATGTTATGTTATAGTTTTCATGTTATGTTTGTGATGTATCCAGATATAATTACTTGATTCTGGGAAGGAGGATTTACCCCACCTGTTGCTGGACAACTTGCTAGTAATATATGCATTATTTCTCACGCTTGCGCGGATATTTTTTTAGGAGGATCGCAGCTGTTACACGAACAAGCCCACACTCTGGGCCAATGGTTCACGTGTAGCGTGTCCTGTCGTGGGCCCGTTCGTTATCTGGTGATGCTCTCTGTATGGTGTTAGATTACCATGACGGTTGGAAATTGTGCTAAAGCTTCGTAAGAATGTCCCAACAGTTCGGTTGAAATAAATGAAATGAGAATCCGGTCTGTGAATCTCTACAATTATTTACTGGAATTATAGAGCTTGTGGCAGAAATGCCTCCCATATAACGATAGGAGAATAGTTACGGTGGATAGAAGGAATATATCCCAAATTAGCTAGACGAAGACACCATTGCTACTTGTCCAAGTTCACTAACAGCACGCAGGTGACAGTTTAAAATATGGGATGTATTTCTGTCGCACACTGTATGTTAGAGTATTTGTTTCCGTATTAGTTACCATACTGGAAAAAAGAATATGCTAAGTAACTTGAATATTTGCCTGTGGTTGATGATGTTCAAGACGCATTAATGACTGCGAGAACGGTATGACTCTAAGTAAATGCTCAACAGAAAAACACTACAGTACCAAACTTTTGAGGTAGAGAAGGGTCGGTGTGAGGGATTGTATAAAATACTATCGCATATGTATCTTACACTTTTTACTGATAAATACATACATAAATATCGGTCACTTCAAATTTAAGCAAACAATTTATGAAATCGATTCAAAATTATACTTTATACCAATGAATACAGATGTCTGGCTTTTTAGCAGATATAATATTAGCTATTTATGTAAACAGTGATATCAAGGTTATGCTTTATTAAAGAAATACAATAAATGGATTCATACTAATGATTGCCTCAATAGTGACAGCAAATGTTTTTATAATAACAATTAAACATTAGGCATCAAATATTTTTATACTATGCAAATTGCATATTTCAAACCAAGTCCTGGATGTTGATTGCAAAATATCATTAAAACATTTATAATAAATCAGGAAATTGGGTTACAAATATATTTAAGTATATGTATATAGATAAGGTCTCTCGATGTGTAAGGATAAGTACATAGACAGTACCTATGTATATAAATAAAATCCCTCCAGTCATCTGATTGGAGAGCCTTAAAATGCCATGTTTCTTCGTGCCTTGACTGATCGTGGCTCTCCATAGATTACTCATCTTTTATTATCTGTTAATTTGTCATATCTACTTTGGAAAAATAATGAAATTCAGTCTGCATTTCCTTGTGGATTGGCTCCGATCTCAATCTAAATAGCCTTCTGTAGTCTGTTATTTTACTCAGAAGAAATAAATTCCTACCTTTCACAAGACCGTTATTCGAACGTGAACGTAATATATTTTACTGGAATTTGAACTCTGTTGGCCATACCATTATCCAAGCCGAGAATTTATACCTCCCTCGCGTCACCATATATTAGACAAGGCAAAAATGACAGCTGCCTTGAAAAATGATTCTAAACTAGATTAAATCGAGTTAGATGAATCTGAATTAATACACCTAATAGTCCTACCAAACCAATTTTGAGATGTTCTCATTTTATTCCTGCATAATAATATATTAGTATCAATTTAATTTGGAGGCATATTATATTTATTAATCGTACCGTTATTTATCTTATTGTAGAGCTGAAATTAGTTTTCTCCATGTGGTCTATATCAAAATGCATAGATATTTCCTTTCTATTCTTTCTGCTTCTAT
>CAHIKZ030002123.1:250000-320000 GCA_903632075.3 Acanthosepion pharaonis | reverse complement strand
GTAGGATGTCTTCTTTTGGTTTATGTTTTATATGTATTGAATGAATGTCATGAATTGGATTAGCTAGGCATATTATAGTTAATGATGACCAGCCTAAACCAAATTTCCACATTTTTGGCCATGTTCTGCAATGATTGCATTTTAGAAAAATAAATATTCCCTATTTCGTTCTTGAACTTAAAATATAAACCACGAACAATATATATATATATATATATATATATATATATATATATGGCCCTGTAGAAACTTCTCCTACATGTACAACCCAGAAATACCTCCCACAGTAAGAGATTAGCAGAAATGGTGTATTCACCTAGCTAATCTTTTACTATATGTCGCACCCTGCATAATACATGAACGTAACTTTTTTTTTTTTTCAAGATATTCAAAATACGTTTTTCAGTAGATAACAGTCATACGGGAGAAGATACTCACTAACCTCCCCACGGGGTCAGAGGTGACACAAGGCCGAAATTAATGTGGGTTATCTGAGCCCGTTGGCTTAGCCAAACATTTCCCGGAGACTCCGTATACACGGGATCGGGTAGCTGTCTCCTCATGTCCGTCCACATAGACTCCTCTGGGTTCCTCTCTGCCCGGAGGCAGAAAGTTTGACAAGCACATTTGGAAGTGAATCCACAATCATACGGAAGAAATATGAACAAACTGATTAGTTTGCTGTCATAACCGTAAATGAAAAAATATGCAAATAACTGATATTAAAACGGTATGCAGAAATAGATTTATAGGAAAAGATAAATCAAATAGATTAATGAAAATATAATCATAGCTTCACTTGATATCAATAATTTCGTAATCGCTTCTATTTGTTACTTGTAATAGTCATCATTTTTTTTTTTTTTATTTAGTTTGTAGCATCCCTAAACCAGACACATTTTGAAGATGAAAGCAGTTCTAAAGAATCTTAAATTCATTTTCCGGGTTGATATCAAATTTCGGCCGCGTTTTTATTTTTCTTCTGCTACAAAGGAGTTTACATTTCAGTATCCACTCTGAAAGATTTGTTGGCTTATTTCTGTAGTGCTAAATAAATATTATCACAGTAGAATATTATCTAATATTTTACAAGCACAACGATAGTCACCAGTGAAAAGAATTGTGCCTCGATTACCAATTGCTGACTTGATTTTTGATTGGAGACCTGACAGAACCTTACACGATTATTTTTTATTTTATTTTTTTTTTACGGATTTGTGGATTATTTTAATCCGAATGATATTTTTTGATTGTCAGAATATTTTTCACTGAATAGTGAATTATATATATTTTTGAGAATAAGAATGATTTTTCCAGAGAGACATCTTACTATTTAACCCATATTTTGAGGAGACGGTTTTATATATTATTCATATTTATTTTGAGATCAAACTATTTTCTGATTTCTATGAAGATTGATTATAATTATTTTATATGCATCATCGTCATAATGCATTCACTTCGCTGTGTTCTGGACCAAAATATTTGATATTTTAACAAGAAAATATTGACTGCTTAGTATTACTGACAGAAAATAAAATGCTGTACTAAATTAAGAATATTACACTCTGCTATATAGAAATGATCATGTAAAAATGAAGAGGTTTTGCGCTAATATGCAAAGAACATAGTTATTTTTTTTCAATACTTCCTATAACAAACATGAAAACGGTCCAATACTACACAAATGGTCAAAGAAGAAATATATCTGGAATTGAATTTCTTTCTTTCAACTGATCTGTAATTAATTAGGAGCTGGAAAAATATTTTGAACGTTATATTCTCTTGTACTTATTTCAGAGCACAAAATTTGTGAAATTCTATCATCGTAAAAATTTCAGATGCAAATATAAATCCGTCATACAAACGGTAAATAAAGCAACAAACTGAGATTTTAAAAAAAAGTAAAATATTTTAAGGAATCATGATTATCCGATAATCTATTTGAGCATGGGTCAGGATAACGCATGTACTGAAACTGTAAGAATATAAGGGGATTAGTCATTTATACTGATCGACCAGTACATGACAGTAGACCAGATATATAAAGTAAGAACAGTAATGTAAAGATTTTTACTTTTCCAGCAGATCAAAGGACGAAACTGAAAGGAAAGCAAAATCTGTAGAATTTTGAAGTATTAAAGCGTAGAAACTAGATGAGCGAAACTTAAGGTAAGATAGAAATCATTTCGAAAACAGTATTATCGTAATCAATGTTAACTAAGGAGAATGAAGAATATTAGTTGCTGTCTAATAATCAAAGAAAGCCAACTGAAAACATGAGTGAAAAATACAAATAATTGAATATTATAATGTGAAAAATATAGATAGATGTAGTCTGAGAATATAAAGACATTGAAGTAGGATGTTGTATTTGAAGACAATAATATTGTCTGTTGTTATTGAGTCACTAGCAATGCTATGAAATGATGAAAGAAATAGGCGGATCAATCGCCAGACAGACCTAAAATATATGATTTGCAAAAAGAACATTAATATAGTTACTCCTCATAGCTTGCTTAGAATTTTCTTCATGAAATAACCACCATGACATTTCTTCTGAATGCATGTTTACATCTTGTTATATAAAAAATTGTTTCTTAAAGTCTCCGGTTGAATCTTGGGAGCAACTCAAACTAAACAAAGAAGAGATTAATAATAATAAGAAGAATGGAGAGGAATGGAAATAAGAGAACCAGTAATATCCTGATAAAGATGTTCGTAAAAATGACGAAGTGTATGCCAACAATTTCATAGAAAAAAGTCATGTAAACAGAAACAGCCACATAATTAGTAAAGATTAAGAATAGTGAGCGAAGAAAAGATAAAGGAAATGTGAACAAAAATAAGGCATTTAGAAAGCCTAATTTCATTTCATTTTCGTAGAAGAAAACAGAACACGGGAAAGAGGAGGAAATTAGACAGAAGAAATCAGAATAATTTTTTTTTTTAATTTGATACCTTGTGTGTATATATATATATATATATATATATATATATATAAAGCACATGGTGCAGTTCAATTTACATTACATGTTTTTTTATGAATGAATTATTTATATAATATATATATATATATATATATATATATATTATATATATAATGAATTAATAAAAAAAATATTCGTACCAAGAACAAATTGCTTCTCTCAAAAGGGATTTGACAATTCCCAATATGAGGTTATTTAGAGCATCCAAGCCGACTAAAAAAAATACAATATTAAAATAAAATAAAACAACAATCGTTGCTAAGAAAAGACGTTTCCATAAATTAATTTAAAAAATGTTTAACTTGATTCAACATGTCAAATACCCCACGAAGAATGTACAAAATGTTACAAATATACACTGTGTCTAATGTTTTCTTATATTTAGAAAAGTGACAAAAGGAATCGCATAAATATTTCTGCTATACAGGAAGAGGTTATTCCACAAATAGAACATTACTTGTAACTTCTAAGATATTTAAATTCAACCAGATTTCCAAGTATTACAATTTTAATTGTTTCTGCAATTCTAGGAAATATTTTACTATAAATGAAATTCTATCATTAAAGAATACGCGTTAACAAATATTATTTGAATTGTCTTTACTTTTGTTCCTTAAATGAGATGGGGTATTGCTGTTCCCGAAAAAGGCATTCTTTATTTAAGCACCTTCTTCTTTAAGCTAGCTACCTTCTTTAAACGTAGTTCCATATGTGCCTTCATATATCGTTATAAATATCCACCGTCAGCTGAACAATACATAGAAGTATCCATGACCCTACTACTTCACTACTTATATCCTACTCTATAATTCACCATTTTGCTCTTTTCACTTGTGAAGGCTGATTCTACCATTAGTTCATCACATTTACCCTATTCGCCAGGTTCATAATGAAGGCATAAATATTCGTCGGTTAAAGACTATGCGAAAAATGTGTCTTCATACATTGCAATTATCATTTATTCGTTATGGACGTCTTTTGAAAGAGACTTACTGATCGCACTCGCATGCTTTTTTTTTATTCTCTCTGTCTTGCTAATAAAATATGTACATTTTCTCGCTAAACCAATGAGTAAATTATCACAAGTTCAAAAATATTTGCGTTTTATATCATTTTTCTTGCATTTCTCTAGGTTAGGATTTTGAAGGAATTTGAATGTTCGTTGGAACCTGTTGATTATTTCCCTAATTTACTGTTTCGATGTTATGAAACATGGCCCTTTATATTGCATATTAGGAACGAATCATAACTGCAATAGGGTTATTAATTTGAAGATTCAAAATTGAGGATTTTTCATTTGAATAACATAGATATACCGTATTCGCAACATAGATCCCCTTCCATCGTAAATGCGCAGATTGGTTACCATAATGCTGCACGTAATATTTATTTTCCAATACGTATTTCTTCTATACAATTAATGACATAAACAGATAAGGGAAAAGTTAATCAACGACACCTACTTAAACGAAGCCATAGTAATGATAATAATTATATGAAGTGGATAGCACATGAATAAAGCTGTGTAATGAGATAAGATTAAAAAAATGTACTATTGATAGATAAAGGAAAACTTCTTTAACTTAAAAATCACTAATAGAGACTAAACACGGCCGAGTGCAATAGAAAGTCTTAGAGATTATTTAGATAATTAGGAAGGCGCCGTTACACAATGAAATAATCCTAAGACCAACGGAATCCCTGTGTATTGTTTTACCATAACAAATACATTAAACCGATTTAAATAGACCTACAATAGCAAACATTGACTATGCAGGGAGAGCGATTAAGCTTTCCTAAAAGCGAAAGCGACACATTTGATGAAATATTTTCAAATAGATACGGCTGGATAGTAACGGTGATATATTCGGGCAAATGCAAATGCTGCGTGCAGGCTAGTGAAGTAGAACCCATATTTTGTAATGGTTAATAAGAAAGGTAAGACATTTCAGATTTGGCTTTTGTTTGCTTTATTTTGTTTTACTGTATGTCAATCTCAATGTATTATTTAATGCCAACAAGACTTTTTTTACTTCTGGTAATATTTTTTTCAAAACTTTATTGCTGTTAATAACGTTTTTTACAAAATATTTCTGGTATAAAAGCCTATTTTTACACTTACATAGATTGTTGACCCCAATTTCGGAGTTAACTATTTACCTATAGCTGGGACCTTAACAGATGCTACCACTCGGATCAGGATAGACATGGAAACACCAACAATTAAGAGGTTGTTCCGCGCTCTTCAAAACCTCCTGATCTGATGCCTTGCTGTTGGACATAGTTTTTCCTATTACCTAAGACGTGAACATAATTTATCGTCATACCCAGGACGTTTTAGATTTGAGAAACAGTTCAGTCTATTTAATTCAGAAGACTACACTAGAAATCAATAAAAAATGTCACCATTATATCACACGACAAATAAACGCCGAAAGTGTAGGAAAAGGTTTGTATTTAGGAAGATATTGATAAATGAGTATATTGTGGAAAAGAATGGAGATATTTTCCGTCATTGTTTAGATGCTGATAAATGTCTTGAAATGATTAGCAAAATAATGATTACTAATTACTCAGCTGCATTTAAATAGTTAAGACACTAGTTCGCATCAAAGAAATAATCAAGAATATTCAGCCGAGTTCTTGTGCCTTCCCCAGGATCTCTGACATCTTCCAGTTAGAATCACCCCATAGAAACGCGGGAAAAAGACGAAAAAGTGAGAAACTTATTCATCAATGAATCGTTGTTAGTTTTATGAATATAAATGCAAGATGGATGTGTGTGTGGAGTAGTGACTAGCGGTTTATAATGAGAAAACAGAGTTAGAATTCCAATCATGCTCAGTGCAATCACTTGCGCACAAATACTTTTGGAAAATATATATTCTAACTGTTCTCTACTCAGTAATGGACAAAGAATAACCCTTTGGTCGTGTTTGGTAATCAGTCTTGGAGAGGTAAAACTAGTTTGCTCATGTGGTAGGACTTTACTAGTTTCTACAGAAACGACAGCGGCAATTACAGCAATGACCTTTGGGTATTTTAACGGATGTGAGTCATTTTATAACGTTAGTTTTATCTGTTTTTTTTGTTGTTGTTTTTTATTAAACTAATTTTGATTTTGACTAAATATAAAAATAAACTTTTACTGTTGAAAAAACTAATGTCGCGTTTTATGGAGAAGGAATATAAATTAGTTCATATGTAGCAAATATTATATAATTAATCTGGAATAACGAATAATAATCTTTAAATTGACTTGGGTTACATCCATCTTTGCGTTGCTTTCGTAATGACGTTTCAGCTACTTTACATACAAGCCTTCGTCAATTGTCTATTTTACTTTTAAACTTCTGTGAATTTCTATTTCTTGCGGTGTTATCTCCTGAGAGGTTTTTAAAAGACAAGAATTTAGAGAAGGTTAGTGGATACAGTGTTCAAAATAATTCCATTCTTACTGTCAAATAATATCAAACAAGATGAGGATATTGGTCCAAATTCATCTGAAGATATAAACATTGATTTAAAGCCGTATGTTAATCATGTCTTCAGGTTGGTTGTATTAGATGAATTCTATAAACTTCCACGGTGATCTGTCTTCTAAATTTATTTTACTTAGAATAGGCTCAGATTTTAATTCTGAATAACTGATTTCTTTTACCAAATAAATATACACTGCATAAATCTGAGCTTCCTACCCATTATTCAAAATGAACAAACGCCATCGTTTGAGTTCAAACGAATATTTTGCATGCGGAGATATTTTGTTGAGAAGTTATTTTCGTAATCTACAATCTCCAATTACTTCCAAAGGAAATTAAAAAAAAAAAATACTTAGCATACTCTGTTTTGTCATTGCTAATAAATGTTTGCTCTGGAAAAATACGTTTTTGAGATTGTAATCCTTTCTGCAGAAGATTAATTCTTTTTGGGTAACAAACAATGCAATTATTTAAGATGTAGGTTTGCCTCGTGCAATGAAATTTTCCTCCTACTGCTTGAATTTTGTAGTCGTGCAAAAAAGATATTCTGTTAATCATAGATGTTTTGCCTTCCTACTGTGAGAAATATTAAGTATAGATATATAATAGACACAATATAGCAGAGACAAAATGCAGTAATTAAAATATAAGATATTTGTCGCTGAAAAAGGGATTTTTGTATACAATATCAAACATAAAATGCAGCACATTGCGAAAGACTGACCTTTCGCGAAACAGTCAACTATGACTGAGTTCTCTTCCACCATCTTTTGTTAGTAAATTCCTTTATTTAATATTTCCAATCTATTTTCCACTTGCTTATGATATGCACTAGGCAAAAATCAATTATGGCTTTTACATCTTTTATATTTTCTTTTTTTTATGTTTTTCGTTTCTATGTTCTCGTCATTTTTTTTAACTATTTGTATTTTATTTCTGTGATTAACATGTCTCCCGAACAATGCTAACTTTATATCTTTTAGAGGTATATATAAATTTATCCTTTGGGGACATTTTTTGATACGTCCGTCAGAGCTAGCATTATATCGCCATGACACACTTCAAGGAAAGAAGCTGTTCATTATATACATATGTGTTCAAAACTTTTTAATGGCCATGTATCCACGATCTTTTTTGTAATGCTATCACTTGTCCTTTTCTGCTTATAATCTGTCCCCCTCTTTTTTAACATTATGTTCACAATGTTCCAATAATTATTCTGATTTATGTTCACTTTTAAGCATATGTTGAGTATTCTCAGGTTTAAGTCATTTATCATTTCGAGTAATGCGTCCGAATTTTCTTATATTAGTTAAAAGGTCGCCAACAGAATCTACATGGTTTTAATATTTCATCCCACTTAACAACATTTTTATTCATTTTCTGATTAAATGTTGTCGATTTATTACAGTAATATCGCAGTAATTGCTATATACTTTTCTTTAACACTGTTCTCTTAGCAAATAAAAGACTGCCGTGTGTTGTAACAAATGAAATTTCTTGTCATAATCAACCAGTTCTAAACGAAAAAGTTTCTTATATTTTTTTTATTTAGTTGATATGTTATTTTTAATTTCTGTAACCCGGCCTTTTACCCTTCCGGAGCCCATTCCTCTCCGGTCAGAGCGCAAACGATGTCCTCTAACTAGGTGATTAGCCTTGGTCCCGTAGATGTAACAACTGTAGGTCATCTGAGGAACCCTTCCGCCATGGCACGTAACCTGCATCGAGGAGGCCCTCGCTTAGTGGTTCCATGTTAACACCATCCTTTTACTTGAATTTAGTCGCTGGTTTACCGGGTCATGTAAACTTGGGGCTATCACGTGAGAGATGAAGCAGATGGTTGAAGACCATTGATGCCCGTATACTTAGGAAAGTATAAATTACATAACCTGAATTTCAAATCTTATTAATCAGATCTGAAGAAAGATGCATGAGAAATTAGACTAGACATTTTAAATATCGTTTATATATCATTGTAACACAAGATTCCATGATATTAGAAAATAGCGAGCTCCGCTTCCTGGATTATATAATAAATCGCCAAAAATAATACAGGCTTTCATAGTCCTTCTTACTTTTTGTTAATATCTTGTTACGAGATTTGAAAACACCAGCTGCTTTCTCATTTAATGTCAGAAATTATCTAAGTTATAGTATATTGAGTATATTTCAAATTCTTCCATTATTTATTACCTGCGACTAATTTCATATTTAATGTTTCTTGTTTCATTCTTGC
This sequence comes from Acanthosepion pharaonis, assembly GCA_903632075.3. NCBI lineage: Eukaryota > Metazoa > Mollusca > Cephalopoda > Sepiida > Sepiidae > Acanthosepion > Acanthosepion pharaonis. The sequence continues at coordinate 311,289 of CAHIKZ030002123.1, read as the reverse complement.
TGATTTCATTCGGCATTTTCGGTTTTAATAGCTTTATTGTTTATAACGATGTGTAAGCATTGTTTCAGTATTTTGATCCTTCGCTTTGAGTTAATCCCATTTATGATTATTTCTTCATCTGTTTATATCCCGTGTTCATACTACAATATTCTTGATTAATGGTTAGAAATTTTCTGCTCGACTTTTCTAGGAATTTCTGGGATTCCACAAAGTTTGATCACGTTTTATGTTCTATCTAAAATTTGGTAATTTTTCTTTCGGTTCTTGCGAGAAAAAATGTTTCCTAAGAAAACATTCCAAATCAAATTTGACTTTGTAAGTTACCGTTCTCTGAGCGTTTTCCTTATTAACTTTGTTTATGGCGGTTACTACTTACATCGTCCTGGATATATCTGAAAACAATTTTTTCATGCAGCTGCGGAAAGGAATATAAAGGAGTGACATGCCGCCCTTTCATGGTAAGGTTTCAAGAACACCAGAAAGCTGTAACACGAGGGGAAGTAGAAAAATCAGGCGTGGCTGACCACATATGGCGAGAGAAGGGAGATTACTGCCATCTGTGGGATCATGATGAGATCATTGACAAGGAATATCACTGGAAAATCGTAAACCTAAGGAATCAGCACATATGCTAGGCCACAAAAATCTCCTGAGCCGACCAAGCATAGAAATAATTACAATATGGGAATCAGTAATAAGGAGTGCTAGAGAAAAGCAATGATAACATAGTTTCAGTATGAGCTCTGGTAAAAACATGCAATGATAACAGCAAAATTGCAATATGAGCGTTGGCAAAAATGGTTGCTGAAGACATTAGGTTTATAACACACAGAAATTCATACCCTGAAGGACATAAAGGCGTTGGTTAGATCCAGTGACACGACCCAAAGAGTGTGAGTTCAAGACCCAGTAAAGGCAGTGGAGAAACTTCAGAGGAAAAATTAACAGGAGATAACTGATAACTGACATCCATGAAACATGGCACATGGAACTAGAACAGTCTACTCTGCTGAGCGAAATAAAGTGTTCAGTTCGACATTCCAACCTCCTGAAGAAGGCCGGAGCGTAAAACGGCCGAAACGTTGTGATAAATATCGCGACAAAGATGAAGACAATAGTCCGAATAATGTAAATAATGTACATAATACCTCATCTCAGAAATATAGACAGACTATGAACGATTTTTTGCTTGGGTTATTTGGAGATTTTTGATCCATTTACTCTCTCTTTGAAGCAATATAGTAATAATTATGATTTTCTATCGTTTTAAGAATTTATATATTTCTCTTCATCCTTCTAAATTTTAAAGCACGGGGTACAGCCTTTCGGAGTGACAATTCGTTTGAAATGAAGTCGCCAGTCATAGTGATCTAAGGATTCCAATGGCGCCATTTGCATAGCCTTAACAAGGTCATCGTAATACGATTCAACTTTCTAAACAGTGCTTCTTGAAATTGTTGCATATCGTAGGATTAGTTAGTTATTTTTTTGCGTAATCTGGGTACTATCCAAGCTAATGTATCGAATATATCAAAAGTTTATATTTTCCGCACTAACATCATCATAGCTTTTTCGGTTGGAAGGCATTCTGTAGTGTAATGTGATTACTTGCATTCAAAATGACTTATCATTTACGGGCATTCGGACATTCTCAGGCCCATTTATGTTTCTTCAATACCCATGGTGTCAGTCTTTGGGTTTTATTGGAACTATACTGCACGGAACTTAGTTACAGTTCAAGAATGGTACAGACCAGACGTATATACCTTATTGAATTCAGAATTCTTTTATCATATACTGGTTACCAAACACGGTTAATATACACTATTGCCTGCTACTTAAAAAAAAAATAATACACCTGGAGAGGGAGAAAATATGGATTAATCCTATTCCGAAGATATTTGTGCAAAAAGTGAATGTAATGACCTCTCCCGGAATTCGAACTCGGTTGAGCGACTTCATTTCAACGCCTATTATACATCCTGCTACAGTGCTATTGTCTAAAATCATTCCATCGCGGTTCTTATTCGTTTTTACCATATAATAAAATTGATTTTTTTCTTCATACTTTTCACTTTGAGATTATGTGACTTGCAGTCGAGCTCACAACGGATTTTAGTCACATTATCAGTCTATTAAGTTAGTCTGCCTCTGATAAGTTTTGAATGTTACATAAGTAGTACTAGATTCTGCTTGAGGATATGACTATCATTCTTAGTGAATTTTTGTCCATCAGCAGTGGCATACTATCTGTAACGACTAGATTAGTCATTTGTTCAACGGTCATACAAGAACGTACGGTATATGTTTTTTTTATTTTTTTTTATTTTGTGTCTTAGGAATAAAGCGTCTAATTGAGAAGGCACGTTGTCAATAACTCTTGGTAATATTAGTTTGGATGCCACAGATATAAAACCTTTTCGCTTCAGATAAATCTCGTCTATTACTATCCACATACCACTTTTCTGTTAGTCAAAACGAGCACGCATTTATTTTCAATGGATTTTCATTGGTTAGAAGCCCCAAAATTAGGGTGTGAGGATTTATTGGAAAAGTTCACGTCGACATAAAGGGCAACTTTACAAACCTGACTAGTTAGAACGATTTGTGCTAGAATTAAAGGGGATTAAAAATATCGAAGACACTTGAGCAAAGTTGGGAGAATATTATAACATAAAATGAACAAGAAGAATATAGAAGAATAATTTAGATTGTCGTGGAAATAAAACGTTATCTGTATAGAAGATTTATGAAATATACGAAGAGTAGAAATGTTCACCTATCGTCCGGTTCATAATCCTTCCCGTCTTTTGAACGGGAGTAGAGGCTTATCCTTTGTTTCATATTCAACATTGCATTACCCGTTCTATATATACTCTTTTATCTTCAGTATCCATTTGCATCTTACTTGATGTGAAATGATAAAAAAAATCTCCTTTATTTGCAGTACGATTTGACTATGACATCAAGTTAATGTGGCCTGTGAAAAGGTAATTTTAATTTTTAAATGATTTAAATATAACTTTGTAAGTAGGTATATTCAGTGTGTAAGTGGAGATAAGTATTTTTATTTGTTTATTGTCCCTTTTATAGGTGAAAAGTAATTCAGTAAATAAAGAACAATTGCCGTGTACCTGTATTTTTAGTTTTGACGCAGCCATTTTCAAAAGAACTGTTCAGTTTTGTCATTTTGCTATAAGCCTTATCCCTGTTCTGCCAGCCATAAACACATGCTGGTTAGGTACGTCATTGTTTGTTTAGATTTTATTTGTCCTCGATCGAAATTCTCACGTCAAGTCATAATGATAAATCATTCCAAAATATCGTAAAAAGTGTTATATATATATATATATATATATATATATATATATATATATATGTCATATATATATATATAATAATTTAGAAAATTTTTCTGTCGTATCCAATCATTTTTTTTTTAAGTTTTTCACATTGATTGCTAATATATACGTAGGTGGACAAGTAAATAAGTACAAAGAAACCTTTGAACAATTCTATTGCCTAAGAAGATTCCTTTCAGCTTAGTTCTGACCCAATACGTAAATGCCCACACCATTGTTCGCGTGGCTGGTCGTGCGTTCAGCGCAGAAAGAGAATGAAACCAGTCGGATCAGAGCTGGTATAACAAATCAGTAGGCGGAATGTTGACTGGGTTCTAAGAGCGCTTTGCTTTCCTAAAATAAGTGTTTGAACTTTGCTTAGGTCGGACGTGCTATAAATACACAAGATTCTTGTTCGCTGTTGTGTTGCACATGCAAATGAATTCGTTGTCCCTTAGTCACGTTTTAATTAATCTTACTTGCAAATATATGATAGAATTTGTTAATCACTTGAGACATTTTAATTGCAAAATCTTGGATGCACAATCTTATTTTCTGCTTGTAAAATCGATTGGTGTGCAGAATGGAACAAGAATATTTTCAAAACATGATATTGTGTATTTTAAATTAAAATTAATGAAATATTAAGAAGCGTTTTAAAATATGATTTTTTTTGTCCTTCTCTAAATCAATCAGACAAGTATCTACTAAAATATTAAGTTTATGGAAAATAAATTATATAATTTACTAAGTGAAGTTTAAATATGGGTGAAGATCATAATTATTTAGCTTTACAGTGAGGATCGAAATCTGTATACTGTCATAATTGTTCTAGTGAGGTAAACTTGCTAACAAAGTTTCGCATATCGTCCAGGTCACACTCCTTCCAGGTATTTTAACAGGACTAGAAGTTTATCACTCATTTTCTATTGGAGAATGTCTTTCCATTCCTTTTGAAGTCTTTCCATTCCGTTTCACTCCCAATTGACCCTTGTATCTAAGTGCCACTATTGGTTTTCTTGGGATTAATTGATTTGTAAAGAATTCAAGCCGTTAAATTGCCCGAAAATAGCAATCTTAGCTTAGATTTGGTACAAGATCACAAATATGTGGTATTCATTATAGAACCAATTCCCTAAATTTGCAATTGTTAACTAGACAAACTTTCTAACCATGACTCCTACGCTGAGTCTTGCAAGAAATATATATATATATATATAATTCTGAGATGAGGTAAGATTTACATTATTTGGATTATTGTCCTCATATTTGTCGCCATATTTATTACAACGTTTCGGCCATTGTAATCAGGCTTTTTGTTCAGGTTGTTGGAATGTCGAACTGAACCCCTTATTTCGATATAATTGGGTAGACTGTTCCAAAGCCATGTTAAATGGATGTCAGTTATCTCCTGTTAATTTCCCTCTAAAAAGATCTCCATGCCTTAACCAGATATTGAACTTGGACTCTTTGGGTCCTGTCACTGGATCTAACTAACGCCTTTATCCACTGTGCCATGTGTCCTTGAGGAAAAAATACAAAGGAACAGTATTCCAATAGATATTGGCTTTCTGTACACAAACAACACACTTCGGAATGGGATCACACATATGTCGACAGGAAGAGGGCTTAGCAATGGTCTCGCCATTATCATCACCAATGGCGAATATATACATGGAATACTTTGAGGAAATGGCATTAGAATCTAGATCTCTAAAGCTAACTATATGGTTAAGGTATGTAGATGACACCTTCATACTCTGGCCCCACCAGGAAGATGTTCAGGTTCTACTGGACCATGTGAACTCAATAAAATCTTCGATACAGTTCACAATGGAGAAAGAGTAACAACACACTCCCATTCCTGGATGTTCTAATATCTTGAACAGAGCATGGGTTCAAGACATCTGTACACCGTCAACCGTCATTCACCGGACAGTACCTCAGTTTCAACTCCCACCATCTATACAGCGTAAATAAAGGGACCGTCCGCTGCTTACAACAACGAGCAAAAGTCATAAGCGGCGACCCAAAGACATTAGATAAAGAATCGGTCAGTATAAGTAGTACCCTACAATGTAACAACTACCCTGGGTATATAGCAGAAGCACCAAAACAATGGGATAGGTGGGCACAAGAGGAGGACAACAACACTCGGAAAACAGTTTGTTTGCCTCATGTGAAGGGGTTATCAGAGAAAATGCAACGGATCTCCGGTCTATATAACATCAGGACAACCTTCAAAATCTTCATGACAATTCGCAGATATATCTCCCGAGTACCCGGCATAGAGGAGAACATGACTAAAGACAGTGTGTACGATATCCCGTGCAGCTGCGGAAAGAAAGGGGAGACAGGCCGCCTCCTTAAGGTAAGGCTTCAAGAACACCAAAAAGCTGTAATACGAGGGGAAGTGGAAAAATCAGGCGTGGCTGACCACATATGGAGAGAGAAGGAAGATCAGCGCCCTCAGGTTGAGATCATAGAGAACGAGCACAATTGGAAAATTCGTAAACTTAAGGAATCGGCACATATGCTAGGCCACAAAAGTCTCCTGAGCCGACCAATCATAGAAATGAATACAATATGGGAGCCAGTAATAAGGAGTGCCAGAGAAAAGCGATAATAACAACAATAATTTCAATATGAGCTCATGTAAAAGAAAACATGCAATGTTAACAGCAAAAACTGCAATATGAGCACTGGTAAAAAAAAAATACTTGCTGAAGACATTAAGTTTATTATACCCAGAAATTCATACGAAGATGTCGTCAAGGACACATGGCACAGTGGACAAAGGCGTTAGTTAGATCCTGTGACAGGACACCAAGAGTGAGTTCAATATCATATATATATATATATATATATATATATATATATATATATATATCCATATATATATATATAACGCTTTAAAACGTATGTGTTACAAATAAAGATTTTATGCAATTCCAATTTCTACAATCTATATTCAATGAATTATCCCCCAAATTATACACAATATTATTGATACAATGAATGTATTACCAAGGATTTCTTTTTATAAATAATAGATATCAGTTAAAAATGTCTATATTATTTCAAAGTTGACATTTGCTCAGTATTCCTTTCATATATTGCACATGATTTTCACAATAGGATTTCTTTTGAGTGAGAATCGCATACACCCAACCAAAAAGGATGTTGTTGAGCTCCGATTTGAATAGAAATTGCTGCAGTTAATTGTAATAAAACGTTGACAATATACCAATTGGGCGTATCCGAATTTCTGTATCCATGGTAAGTGTATGCAAATCCATTTTCAAATCCATGCAACTCCTTGTTGCTGAGAGTTACGGTGATAATTTTAGACTTTTGAAAATTCCGCCACACATCCTTACCCCTCAATAATGAAGATATCTGAAGAAATTAGAATCATAATTATTCCTGCCTCCGAATCAGGTAATGGGTATGATTGAATTTTTTAACGATTTACTATCCTTAAGTCAATTCATCGAAACAACACTTTACCTGACAAGAGATTAAATAAGAATCAACCTGGGTTGGGGAAGAAACTTTATGCCAGGACAGGACGTATACTAAGAACTGATAAAACTAAACCATATATAAACATTAGGGAACTCAGAAATAAATTGAAAATTATTTTATTTCATATAGGAATCATTATAATAGCTTAGCGAACAGATCTACGAACAGGTTGAGCTTTCAAACACATTATAATTTGAGGTTTCTTTTATATTTTAAAATTAAGTTAGTGATAATCACCACTCACTTTGTCTCATCTGAAAGTAATATATTCCAAAGTTGGCTGTTTCAGAATATGACAAGTTATTTGTTCAGTGAGACTTGCATTCCAATGAACACTCTCCTGAGAATAAAACATGAACGATTGATTACCTTGCTTGCTACGTGTTTCTCTGCAAAAGGTAAAACGAATAACATTCGTCAATATTAATGATGCCATGAATAAGGACAATTATGACAAAGCACTGCATGTTAAATTGAACGCATCTTTTACAAATCCGAAACTGAATCGTTCCATGAGTTTTATCTATGGCATTGCTCAAAAAACAAATTAGTCTAAAATATTATCAGATTAACTGCAACATATAAGAGAGGGGGATCGATTGTAAAGATATAAGGGATAGAAAATCATTTACGATGCACCGTCTTGAAGACACTTCATAAGCAGTGTGGGAAAATATTAAAGTAGATATTGTTCTTAATTCACTTCAAATTTAGCGTAATGATTTGAAAAAATATAGCCACCAAAAAGAATATTCAATTGAATATTAAATTTCTTCTATCATTTAGTTTTATTTTTTGTTTATAATTATTCAAAATCAAATACATATATTTGTTCATATATTCACTACACGCATACCTATAGCTAAAACCTTTAACATTCTACAATCTATGAAATTATTTGCAATAATTCTTTTAAGAATCAATCTTTAATTATTTATCCCGGTCATCTCACTGAGATGAGATATGACGTAAGGTAGGGTTTAATAATTGGAACCCGAGCGCGTACACTCGGGCCAAGAACAAAAATGTCCCTGCATTTTCGTTGAAATCGGTATTACTGACGATACCCCCGCTCTAGTGCAATGGGGGTGCAGGCTAGGGTAACTGTTCCCCCTGAACTGAGTACCTTACAGTCTTAATTTTCCCCAGCTTCTTTTTGTTGCTGTTGTTTCGTGTTTGGTGCTGAATGCTACTTGCATGTCTTCTTGAGGATCCAGTTGATTTGTGCTCTCGATTCCCATGTGAAGCACCTTTTCGCGAAAGGCACCAGAACGGCGAGAGCTTCTTTGCCAGTACAGGTTACGTTTTCAACTGAACAAACCAGAATCGCTCCAGGCGACCATCGGTGAAATCTATTTGGAACCTACCATTGTTTCGCAGATCGATGAGACCCACCTTGTTATCGCTGTCTTTACCAAAACTAGACTATTTTCCTTAATAAACTAAACCTAATAATTCTGTAACTTCGCTATCCTTGGAACCGATATCGCACAACTAGTGGATGCGGGATTCTCTTGTTAAGAACAGCTGTCTTTGTTGCATTTTTGGTGTTAGTGATGCACTATCAACGTATGACAAATATTGACAGAATCCTGTTCGAAGAATTGAAAATAAAATTATGAGGAGCCACAAATGTTTCTTTTTCAGTTGTTATGAATAATTCATCCGCTTGGTGAAATATCTTTAGACTTTCCGCCTTACAATTATTAACCTTCTTAAGTATAATTTGTTACGTTTTAAAGCGTCAGGTCATCTTAATAGAATCAGTGCTTAATTATTCTAATCTAAAACATTATTTCCTTTCATCGTTGTAAATTATTCTTTAGGAGAACTTTTACGACAAAGCTGGCAGCTGGGAAGTGAGTTAATTTCGTAATTTCAGGATGAGATATGATGTTAAGGAATTCGCAATTTCAGATCGATAGCTTAATCTTCAGTTTATACATTTCTAATTTTTTTCTATCGTCATTTATGTACTGTTTAATAAATAAAGAATCGATTTTGGCTAACCTGATGTTTCATAAAAAAATCCGTTCATCCTTTTAAATTTTTGAACCTGAATTTCACTTTAGAATGAAACTTGGAAGACATGAAACAATGTAGATGAGTAAAGAAGCTGAATGTCCTTAAAAATGAACAGAAGGAAGAATGGACCAACTGTTTAATTTACCTATGAAATTATATTATACCTTTCAGCAGAATATCAATAGTATTCCATGTAGTATTTCTATACGCCAGTGAATGCTGGGAAATCTCAAAGATAAAGAGACTAGATTCAAAAGAAATGTGGTTCTAAAGAAGGATGCTGAGTACAGTTGACCGAACATATGAGCAACGATGAAAATGTAGAGAAAGTGGAAACAAAAAGGACACTTATATTATACAATAAGAAAAGACAGCTGTAATTTTTAGGACATATAATGAAGAAAAAAATCTTTGAAAATTTGGCACTAACAGGGCATTTGGAAGGCAAGAGGGACAAAGAAAAAACGAACTTCCTAGCTAACTTGAGTAAATGGATGGTGGAAGAGGATTTGGTAAAGATATCACCATACAAAATTTAATTAACAAAATTTTAAAAAGGACAGGATATTATGTAGAAGCTTCATCGCCAACGTCCTGAAGTAACACAGTAAAATTAGGTTTGTAGTATTTATTAAAAAAAAGGTATATTTAACGCTAAATGGCATGGCTAACAAACAAGTAATCAATCATAACGCGAAGGACTAATGAAAAACCACCTTTGATATACATTCATTCATAGTAAAAATCGCAAGTTTTATACCTAAGAATAAAATAAGTATCCGGGCTGCTGATTTTCTTATAAATGTTAATGTGAATATTGCAAGTATTTTCAAGACTTTGGCGATCAGGATTCTCCAGAACTTATTGTTTGACATTTTTCTTAAGTATTTTTATGACCTCTTATATAAGTTCTGCCATCCATTCACAAACACACACACACACACACACACACAGACAAACGCGCACGTATTAAGTAGATTACTTGCATTTTTCCTCTCCTTTCCTTTTCTAGGAATGTTAAATTCTACATGCCATCTTTTCTCATTATTTGTCCCAATAATTTCAACCGCCTCTTTTTGATTCTAAATATGTTTTTCATTTCTGTTTTTCTTAAGACTTACTAGTTGCTCAAACGTTTTGTTCATGCAATGGGGAACTTTCGCCAATACAGCTACATCTCTGTCGCTTCAAGCCTCTTCTTCATTCATGATGGAATTGTCTAGCATTCACTATCATAATGAGATTCAACATACGATTCCTTTAACAATTTCCTCTCTCTGAATACTTGTCTCACTTTATGAAAGGCAAGTCTCTCTATTTAACACTTCACTTTTCTGTGTTCTGTTTTCCCTATCGGTTTAGTGATTCACGCAGATGACGAAATCTATAAATTTACTGATTTTGACGTCTCTAATACGAACTCAATGTTTGGAATTTTTTGTCTTACTGACGGCCATATATTTTCTTCTTTCAGTTAGTAGCCAGTTCATATGATTTCTATTAGTAAGTTTTTTTAAGAATTATTTCAGTTTATTTTCTTTTTGTTAACAATCAACGCTGTAACGCTAAGAGTAACTTATTGTTACATACACGAGGAAGTATAGAAAATTAAGTAATCTCAATAAATATTTGGTAGAAATAAAATACCAACTTTTTAAATTACCTATAAAATAATAATATTTATTTCAGCTGAATATCAATATATTCCCAGAGATATTTTCACTATATTTTAAACTACTAATTTAAATTTAAACTATTTTCAATGTCAAAAATGAAGTAAAAATTGAGAATATAAAAAACTTGCGAAAAAAGAACTTTTACTCATTCATAGTAAAACTCAAATATTTTTTCTAGATGAACATGGACTTATATATTATTTATAATTTTATTGTGAATAAAGCATGATTACAAAATGATTACAAAAATGTTTACTGCTCACAAAGACTTATGTTCTCTTTCCCAATTCCTTTCGAATTTTACGGCCTACAATATCAAAATTAGCATATTTATTGTCATAAATGAATAAAGTGTCGCTGCCGACATTGAGATTGAACACAGATCGCCAGTGAGCAAAAACAGGCGATCTCATTATTGAATTACGTAAACCACTTGACCATAGAGAAACACATAAGTAGAAAGTAACGTGACGTCTAAACGATCACTGTTTCTATTCTATCCTCTGTTATTATACGGATCGCTCTTTCTACGCTATCATCTATTACTATACCGTCTGGTATTTTCTACTCTATTCCCTATATTATTTCTCTATTCTGATCACTATACGGACTACTATTTGAGCGAGTATTATCGAGCAAGTACTATTAAAGCTAGTGTTATTCGAAGGTGTCTGACACTAGCATTGTTCAACGGTGTACTATAGTTGTATATGCGATTACAATGTCTCTACTACAAAGATCAACATAAAATTGGCAACGAGTATTCGTTGGCATCATAAAAACTTTACAGGAGATCGATCGGACCGAAAATGTGATACTACTACCTTATGTGAATAGGAGCTGCCTGGTCCTTATTTCCCAGTTTCGATAGTTAAAAAATGTCCCTACATTCTTGCGGGTGATGAATTATATTTACAACGTCTTTGCCAGAGACAACATTTTTCAACCTTCTCTCTGCGGTATCGATATTTCCATAGAAATTCTTCAGACGAACTACATTCTTTACTTTTAACTAAGGAATGTATTTCCACTCAAATTTAACATTGCAACATCCAAGGTTGCAACGTTACACGCTACGCACATTGTAATGAACCACTCTCATTCCGTCTTACATTGGTAAGATGTAAGTTCCTTTCGAGCAGTTTCCTCCCACGAAACGCTGCTTTGTGGAACCTACTCCGAAGAGGATGCTTCCCCGATCACTATTATTTTAACTTGTTCAAATCGAGGGTCATCCGTTATCTTCCCCACATAACACCAGAGACTTCACCCCTTATCTGTAACCCAATATCTGGAATGGCTCTAGGGTCCTGCACAGGGTGTACCACATTGTAAAAATGTATATAATTAAAAAAAACGTTCTCATAACTGCACATTTATACATGCCGTTAAATCAGAAATACATATGATTTTACATAGTTTTAATGCGAATTGGTTTCCGAATTTCATTGCAGTTCGGATGCGTTGACAAATCTGGACATTATTTATGTTAAAGATCAGTGTAAGTATAATCGGGAAGCCTACATATAATCCTTAGTTTGATTTATCTCTCTCTCCCCTCATATATATATATATATATATATATATATATATATATGATTCCATCACGACACAGTAATTACTATGTATCGAAACTATTACTGTCGTTATGGAATCATATTTTTTTTAAGATAATTATAATTTTAAGCTGTGTCGAGCACTGATGTTTTAAAATAAAAACAAAAATACTAAAGAAATTTGCATCATCAATATAACTGTTCTTTCCTATTACATCAATTCATGCACACATATATAATATAGAAAATCACTAACAAAAAAAAATAACTAACATTTTCAAATTTTGCCAGACCTTCTGTCGCTTGAGATGTTCTAGAAATTCTATACTAGAATAAAATCAACTTTACTTTTTTTTACCATGAAATATAAAGGTTTTACTTAACAATTGTTGTTAGGGGCAAACGATACAATCAAATCTGCAGGCATTGTAGATAGGATCTATTATGTCAAAGTAACCTAACAGAGCAATAAAATCCAGCAAAAAACTATGGCATGCTAGGTACGCTGATGATCCAATTAAGGCATTTCATCATCCACTTCCAACCACACTTTAACATTTCCCCGAAAAAAAAGAAAGAAACTATTAAGTTAACGAAAGCAAATAAAACCAATCAACCAATGAAAACAAGTATAGATTATAGATTCTCCTGACTTTTCTAGCGAATCAGGATTTTTATTTTTACTCCAACTTCGACTGATTTTTATTTCTCTTTGTAGCGAAGCTTTCATTGCTCCAAACGTCACTGACTGAATGCAATACTTGCTTAAATCCAAGATTTCTAGAAGTTAAAAAAAAGGAAACAAAACAGGGTAGGAATGACATTTATTGATATTTTGTTTCAGTTTTATATTTTTTTTTTACTTTTATCTTTTCGTTCATGCAAACTCCTTTAGTTTTTCATATTTCTTTCATTCTTTGTGTTCGCTTGTTTTTTTTTGTTTCTATTTTTTATTTTTATTCTCTCTTTGTTTTTCTCTCTTTCTCTATCTTCCTTTTTTTTCTGACTCACACATTTTCCGTCGAAGAGAAATGAATTCAGGTGCATAGATTTTTTTCTACTATAGGAATTTACGCACAGACATGCACCCACTTGAGGCGGTAAACATTATTTTTCTCGCATGTGTGGCGAATCATTTCTCGCTCTATATCATAAACAAAATGAAAAAAAGGCACCAACGATCAACAAAAAATATCTGAATGCTGTTGTGCAAAATCATTTCTTACTCTTCAGAATATACAAAGTCCGATAAATTTGTACATTCAGAAATAAAAATACGAGATTTTTCTCTTCAACTATACTGAGATAATTGGCCAAATCCTGTCGGAATTCGATACCTTACATGAGACCTTCGGTTTTTCTCTTCTTAGAAATATCCATAGATTATAATCGGAAATCCTTTAAAACTTAAGTTTGCCGAGAGAAAGGAAAATATAAACGAATAAAACCAGAGACAAATGCAAAATAATTCATGCAATAAGAAATTATTTAAATAATACCGATCTCAGCTTGATCTATGCTCTGAATTCACTTGCACCGCTCAGTGGTGGTGGGGATGGCATCTGTTGGGATTCAACCTCAGACAACACTTCAAATGAATCTTGGATGTACACTACATCGCTAAGTCGTCGAAATAAGGGTCGGTTACTTGTAGAACTCGAATATTATCTGACTACTACTGCATTGTGTTAGCTTTATAAAAGCCGTATCAGACTGTAATTAACGTCCCGCTTCCATATAATCATTTTCTAATCCTGAAAGAGTTCAAAACTCACTGCACGGTCATGTGGGTGATTACTTGTTTTCCACTGTAGAATCGCTTTCCAATAGGCAAATCTTTGATCGCTTTTCTCTATTCTATCCATTTTAATCGGAAATGTTCGGTTGAACTACATTTTTTTTCTTTTTATCTGTTCCCACCTGTTCAGCCAGGTCACGTACATTATGACGATGCATATCGAATCTCCTTATTCTATGTGGTAGGAAGTAGTTTCACTTAAACAGGATTTTTTCTCAGAACTGACGCAATATGTTACCGAATCCACAGAAAACGCTTACCTGGTTACTGAAATATAAACCACATCGCGTTTATTGTTAACTGTTATCTGTCTTACACACCTTCATAATATGCCTATCTTCCTCTCACCTTTTACTCATTTGTACCAATCTAAATTAGTAACCCTTTAAGTTGGGTGGCAATCGGGCATTGAATTGGTGATGAATGGTAAAAGGCAACGGCGTAGCTATCTGATTATTTAGGAATATTTTTCTCTTATTTGTAATATATTTTTCTATGCTGATATTTTCTTTTTAAGAATTTTCTTTTATTTTTTTTGCTTCCTGTCAACAAGTTGTGCAATTTCTTTATTTATGGTTTCATAAATTATTGCTAGAGGTTTTGTAGATAAGCAAGATTTATAAATTTATATAAAGAAGACAATGGAATTCTTGAGTATATGATAGCAAATTATCTTGAAGGTTAAAATTTAGGAAATTAATAGAAACTAAATGGATGAATGCGCTGAAACAATCATAGTTAAAAAAAGTGTGAAACATACATAACATGTTAAGATATTTGCCATTAGAATTAGCGCTTAGTATAATTTATCTAATAGTAATATGAATAGCGGCAATTATTCAATCATTTCAGCAAAAAAATTCTCGCTAATGAAATATTAATGAAAACAATTTCGTATTTCTTTGTTTGAGATTTAATGATAACTCCTGTTCATTCCTATTGAAATTGAATACAATGTCAAAGAAATATGCAAGTGAATGTATATGAAAATGCTTAAATTGTTTTGCTTATAAAAATAGTACGTGACTATTATTTTACTTAATTTATGTATTTTAAAAGTAAATTGCATTTGAAGTTGTCTCTCTTATTTCGCATATATTCATAATTCTTATAATGGGGTGTATACAGTGAGTCCCCCCCCCGTATTCGAAGGGGTTAGGGGCCAGAAACGGCCATGAAGAGTTAGAATCCGCAAATACTTGTAACCCCCACTAAAAGGGCTTATAAGTACTTATTTATATTGTTAAAACCCCATATGCCTTAAACTTTCATCCTAAACACTTTAGAAAAATTTCAAACTCCTTTTAAAATATTTTAGAAATATAGTATTTGTGACTAGACATTAGTGTAATTTTTCTTTCATACATAAAAGAAACGTTTTTAATTACGCATGGACCGATACAGCCATAGAAAATACTGTATAAAACATGTGCAACAAGACATAAAATACAAAGTTTAAAATATTTTCTAAAAACAGAATTGTGACGATGCCCCCAGACTTAGCATAGGCCCCTTTATGACCCCAGCCGCAGCCCCTAACAAAGAACTAAGCCCAAGCACTACACATGTGTTTTTTTTTGTTTTTTACAATGAAGATGTACTATTCTGCCAATTTTAAAACTAAAATGGTCTTTTATGTTTTAAGTCAGTTAAATGAAAAGAAAATACAAGAATATTTTAAATATGTTCTATCGAAAAAAAAAACGAATTGAGATAGTTCTCAGCGAATAATTTGTGCATATGTTCTTCAGAAAAACACGCTAATACATGAGGTTTAGACGAATAATAATTTACATATGTTCTTAAGAAAAATCCGTGAATGTGTGAAGCCGCGAATACTGAAACGCGAATAGGCGGGGGACTCACTGTATATGTAAACTGTTTTCATGCGCATTATTGGTCACATCTTTATTGTTGTTATCACAAGGATTCGGGAGTTGTGCCTTTAATAAGGTGTATAACGATTCGAGTAATCTACAGTGAATTCCGAACTGAATAATATCTCTTCTCGTTCTTATTCTTCATACTGTTCACTGACTTCGCGCCCATTTTCCATGTACACACGAACTTAATCAAGTATTGAATACACAATTACTACGTCTCCAAATTCATGAGCCAACGCTTTATTCTACTAAGTTATTCTTCCAATTGGATCGATATACACCCGATAGGGTCCAGACAGCACATCGGCCAGTTATCTTACTAAAATACCTGATACCATCCGATACTATGAGAGCATAACATAATTAAATAGCTCTAAGCAGTACTTATCTATATTTTCCTTAAATCTATGTAACAGATAAATAAAATATCTTGAGACAAGACAACACTCGCTCGATGTCCAAGCATTTCCAAATTATACAGAGGTCCAAAAATTACTTCCATACACTGTTCGACAATTCAGTCATCATCCTTGTTAGCAAAAAATATCGTCTCCTAATTTACGCATTCAGATAAACTGTGACACATTCTATGATTTTATATTCATTAACATGTTCTTATCATTAACTCCCGTCCACGGTAAGACGATAACTACGTCCAACAGCAAGGCCTCTGATCAGGAGGATTTGAGAAGCGTGGAAGCACATCTTAATTGCTGGTGTTCCTAGGTCCACCCTGATTCGGGGTGGTGGCACCTGTTAGGGTCCCAGTCATAAGCAAATAGTTAACCCCGCCAAACTGAGGTAAAAAGCATTATGAAAAATGTAAAAATAGGCTTTAATATCATAAATACTTTGTAAAAAATTAATACCAGAATTCAATTTTTGAAGAAAAAAAATATTACCAGCAATACGTTTTTGAAAAATAAAATATTACCAGCAATACATTTTTTTAAATAACATTACAAGGTCTACATTTTTGAGGAAAAATTATTAACAGAAATAAATTTTTGACAATACAAAAATATTATCAGGAAAAAACAAAGTTGTCGGCATGAAATGCCCCATTGAGGTTGATATGCCGTAAAACAAAAGAAACTAAACCAAACTTATCATTAACTCCTATTTTCAAACTCTAGTTTGGGCTTAGGTCCCCAGCACTTCCCTATTGCTAATGCTTGGTCACTAAAGGTTTTTTTTTTTTTATTTCGTTTCTCGCTTGTCCAGTTCTCGGCCGAACGAAATATCCAGAAGCTGTTTTGTAAATTTGGATGGCAATTTAATTATCACTTTTAGAATATATCAGATTATTTCGTGAAGAACACCCAAAAATAGATCATCGTCAATTAAATCCAAGTCAACATTGAAGCAACGGTATCTAAACAGAACTGGTATTCACTCTTGGATATTTCCCAGCATTTCCAAATATTTTCAGCAAAACAATGTCTAGGATAAATGCAAAATCCCTGTATTGTCAGTTAAACTGTAACCCAATAACAAATTCACTCAACAAAATCTCCAAGATGACTGAATAAAAATGTAGTACAGTGTTTGCTTCTGCGCAGTCGCTATGTCTCCAAATTTGCATCTTGCCTTTCCTGGAATAATTTCTATTAAAAATTAAATAGATTTAATTTAATCTTTTCAAAAATAGCATCATAAATTGTCATGAATTATTTTCTATATGTGGTACATAATATAACTGTCTCTTATAACGATAAACTTGTCTTAAACCATGATATGAAGATACATTTTCATCATCTAAAACGATTTATCGTGTTTTCTTATAGATGGGAACATAATCATAAAATGATTAATTTCTAGATCGTTATTTCTATTTTCTATTTAAATATAGTTGTGAATATCACGCTTTTTAAATGATTGTAAGGTAGAATACACTTGCGCCTAATATCTCACCTCCAACAGCTAACAGTAATCGTATTATCGTTCAACTAAATCCAACTTTTATCGTTGTTTTAAAGATTTCTTTTCGGGAAGATGTTATATTAAATAAAATTGAATATTTGAAAATCAAAACGAATTCGTCGAATATTGTTGGCAAATAAAATATTCCCTACTGTCATATAATTTATAAAATTCAAATGTGATATAAAGAAGAGGGTGATGCAATATCTTGAAAGAGATAACATATTAACAATCTCTTCCACGGCATTCACAACATTCATATATATCTAATTCACCGCTTGTCAGAGTAATCCAATAAATTCTGTAGGAAATATGATATATTCCTTAACAAACTCGGGCTGATGATGCAGTTGTAAAACTAAGATTAGTCCAATTATCTTCATAAGGTAGGTAGGTGGATAAAAGATAATACTCATATCCTTAGTGAGAGAAATTAGCCGACGAAAGTAATAAGCAAATGTATTCAACTTCGTTGAATAGTAGTAACGTATGCTTATATGTTCTTGTTTCCATACAAGTAAACACTTTGTACTTATTGAGCCAACTTCTAGAATTAATGTCGATTGAAATTCATGAAATATTTTCATTAAAATATTTGTCCCGCAAAACAAACCTCTTAAGTCACCTTTATGCTCTTTCTAATATATATATATATATATATATGGGTTTTTATTATACTGACATATTTTATCACTCTAAGTGTCAGTTTTTAGTTGATACCCATAACTTATTAAATAAGGTGCAGATTGTGATGCAGAAGTAAATGCTACGTTTATTTCTTAAAGTATTTCATTTTCGTCTACCACCTAAATATTCGAGAAATCTTATTAAAAAATGCATTTTTTTTCTCTAATAAGACTTCTCGAATATATTTGTTTTATATATATATATATATATATACATACACACACATGTGTCTATATATATATATATATATATATATATATATATATATATATATATATATATAAAAATTTATGTATGTATGTATATATATTATATATAATTTATCGATGCATTTGTATTCATACACACACACACGTGTTTATAAGCGAGACAAAATTGATATCCACAATGTTCCATAAAATATGTACAGTGATTAGAAAGTAATTGGAATCTCATGTTTACAAGGAAAATAACATGTTCCTCCTTCCCAGAAGAAAATGTCTCTAAATCATCATGATTTGAACAATAAATAAGGAAAGAAATCTTATTTGTTCCCTGCTTGCCTGGCTGGAATGAAAGGCCATCTTCCAAAAAATTGGAACGAGTTTTGGATTCAGACAATACTCATGCTCATTGTTCGTCATTTTTTGTTCTTGCTTATGATTTCACATGTAGCTAAATAATAAAAAAAAGAAGGGCAAAAATTATTTTATCTTCGCAGGTCAGTGAACGCTTTTTACCAGTTCTATTTTTTCTCTGTTCACCGTAGGATCATCTGCACAAGCGAACTTTTTGGTTCTTTATGTATTAATTTGACTTCTGCTGTCGTTTTATTTGATCTAACATGCTACAAAAATTTAAACATGAAATATTTTATCTTTTTGCATTAAACTGAATCGATAAATTTTATTTAATTTTTAGCGTATTGTGCCAATACTTTGTTGCCTATCCAGTTGAAAATTGAAGTTCATATTCTTTCATTCTGTTATTTGAACTGCTTTCGAACTGCTCAATCAGTATCAACAACTTAATGCTGTTTTGTTAATAACTAAAACATTTTAAATTATTCGAAGAGAAATGTGAATGTTAAACAATTTATCCACACTTCTGATCACAATCTGCACCTTATTTGAATAAGAAATTCTGCTTTTGGTTGGATTTAACAAAACTTGGTTAAATATGATTTTTCCAGTCTATATCATTTGTATAACCGAGCAACGTGGCTCTTTAGCGTTGGTTGTCAACCAGTCCAAGAGTCACGAGAAAATCAACTATCAATTCAAAATCTTTGGAAGACTAACGATTCCTTGGTACAAATTTACAACATTTCTCTGCTATTAGTTATTCCTAAAGGCTTGGTTGATTCTGCTCAAGACTTTACCGCTATAATCAAATTACATGTGTAGTTACCATCTTGGCTGGAACTAAATTGTTAGACTACCTTATGTTGAAATCGACAGGAGAAACCTTACTTATATACGACTATATTGGTGGGAGACAAACACTCAATATAAAACTGGCCTATATAAGATGCCAACAGAAATAATATTGAAAAATGTTAGCGAATGCTTGAGGTGTGAAACCGACATTTGCCATGTTGTATTGATTTATATAGGCAGACTGCATATATATTTATAGACATTCTCTTAGACGTCATTGGGGTAGTAGTTGATGAGTGCTACTATATCTATCTTGCCGATCTATATGTAGGTGGATATCCGTTCGTTTGTACATAGATATGACTACAATTTACAGCTTGGTGTTTGTATTTGGTAAAATTCACGTTTCAGTTATGTTTATTCCAATTAATATTTTTATAGAAGTGCAGCATATCATTGGCTCTAAGCGTATGTTAGCCCAAGTGCCGAATAAACTAATAATTTGATTTGTTTTTTTTAGACCTCGAAATTGTGAACCGACGTAAAACGAGACAAATTATTTAGCACGCTTTCAGTAATAGTTATTTCTATGATACAAGTTTAAAAGAAAAATATTTTATTTGTATGGAAGAGAATAATGTATATTCCAGAATAACTGAATTGATCTTACGGATTCATTCAACCGATATGTGACAGACCATGAACAGCGTTCTCTTTTGAGTGCAAATGTTCGTCTGTGAATTTCGATGGATACTATCGGAAGGCTGAGAATTACATAAAATATCTTAGAAGTGTTTCAACAGAAGATAGAAAAATGCGATACCAAAATCGAAATATGCAGTTTAATGGCGAAAAATGCCTTTCAAAACTAGGTAAAGTAGGACGAAACAGGAAATTACCGTTTGAACCAAAGAAAAGACTATTGAACTGTTATGTAACTCCTCCTATATGACAGTGAATGCTGGGAAATCTCAATGATGAAGAAAAGGCTTAAGGCAACATAAATGTTGTTATGAAGAAAAATGCAGAGAGTACCATTAACTTAACATGTGATCAGCGTGGAAGATTTAATGAAAATGTAAGCAAATATGATACAATTCTTCCAGGAATGCTGCAGTGTTTGGATAGCATTATTGAAGAATCTTTCATCCTGTTAGTCAAAAAATGTCATCAACAACAACTATGACATCATCATCATTGCGATACTGCTTCCCGGCCAAGATGTAGGTAAATCAGAAAAATAGGGGTAGTAACAAGTCAATCCAAAACCAAAGACATGGGCCTTTGTTATATGGTGCGAAACTAGACTCACAAATTCAATTTATTAGGAATGGATATTCTGAAGTCTAGCATTAGAAGAAAATGCGACAATTATTCAAGCCTCGGTCGATTGTGATCCAGAAATGTCCTATTTCTGCTTACCCTGGATTGAGGGCGAGATTTTACATACAAATTCCAGTTGCGGTCAGTTGTTATTTTCCCACCAATCCAAGTTTTTTTTTTCTTTATGCCCGACCTACGCTGAGAAGGTTTCTGAAGACTGTTCTACCTAACCACATCTTAGTTTTGTAATTTACAAATATAGATGTCAATGCGAAGCTAAATATGTACACAAAATAGATCAATGGTTGGACGTACGAACCAGCACATTCTTCTCGCCAGCAAATTCTTTCAGTGCAGGATAAGGCTAAAACAGATTATAACTCGGAGGTTTTTGGAATGATCATGCATTAAGTCTGAAGAACCATGTATAATTAGAAAAAGTCGTGGGATGGCTTTAATTTAATTAGCTTTTAATGCTATATTTCTTTCATACGACATTACTTGGTAGTTGTATATTGTTTTAGTTGCTCTTCACATTTTTTGTCTTCAATTTCTGCTCTGATAAGAGATCCCGATAAACCATCTTGGCTTATTCATTCTTTATACTTTAGGATTACCAATTTACGGTAATACATATTTTTGTTACCTCTTCATTAGTTATGAATTATTTCTTTTATCATGTTTTTATTGCTCCAATAAATACGAATTTAAATTAACCAAATTATCGACTTATCTACATTAATTACAGTCGGGAAATTTCTACATCATTATTGTTATTACAAGGTTGCAACGATTGTGCCCTCGAGATTTTAGCTGGCGCTTATCGATACGAGTAAGGAATTTCGAACTGAACACGTTATTAAACCTATGGGGCTTTTTGTTCTACTACCGATGTCCCCGTTCATTAAACCGTTGGTGCATAAATTTGATGGGATAAGAATTGTAGTACAATCTCTGAGTAGATTAATGCAGACAGGAACAGTACGAGTGTATATAATTTAAATAAGGGTACCTCGTCATCCCAGAGATTCCCAGAAAGACTACTGTAACACAGTTGTTAGGACATTCGCGTAGAGGAGGAATATGTGAATCTTTCTATATCACAAGTGTTTTTTTTTTTCTTATAGCTAGAGAATGGTTCTTCGTTAAGTCAAATCTTATGAACGGAATCTTCAAGCTCGGAGCGTACAATAGCCGAAACGTTGATATAATTGGCAACAAATATGAGGATGATATTCCGAACAATGTAAATTCTTATTCATTGTAGCTCTAATCTCTCCTTGTTTCTGTAATGTCATTTATTTATACAAGTCCATTTCGTACACTATTTACTATCTACCCTCTGCACCTCATTGAGAAGGCTACGTTCTCCAAATCTTCCTTCATGATTATGTCTCCTAGAATTTTTGGTTTCCATGTTCTATCACGAAACTGTTCGAATGATTAAAGCTTACAGGGATGATTAAATTAGGATCATCCATTTAAAATGTTGATACCTTCGCTTCAACCCTGGTCGAGAATACAGTGAAAACGATCCATATTTTGGAAAGTTTTCAACAAGCTGCACACCAGGAACTGTCCAATGCGCGTGGGTAGCAATCGAACAGTAATGGTGGTTCACAGTTTGATAATCATCGAACCTGGGCATTCTAGCGAATATCTAGAAATTACCCAGCCATTTTGAAAATCTCGACCATCCAGTCCAGTGCGATGCAGTTTCGAAAATCTTCCATTATTCAGGTTTGTAAATTCTCCTGTTTTTTTGAATTTGTATCATTCGATTTTTCCACAAATATGAAGCTACTGTTGAAGAGAGTTCATACTGTGGACGAGATTAAGGAGAATTCATAAAAAAGTTGATTTTTTAACACAATTTCGAAAACTGCAGTAAGTAGGTGTTGATGTATATTAAAGAGGACAAAGGTGATATTCATTAGATAGGCTGGCATTTCATTATTATATATATATATATATTAGATCATTTCCCGACTCATAAGGTGTATTTTCCATATTTACATTTATTTTTACTATATATTACGCCAACAGTGTTATCTTTAAAGAATATTTTCCGTTTCCTGAAGTGAGATACTTCACATATATCGGTGATGCTAGTTGACGGTGTTTTATTTATTAACATTGTATAACTTTCCATTTTTTTAAAACAACAGACGATAGGTATATTCCTTGTAAGAGCAATATACAACAATATTTTTCTATGTGCATTTTCCATGCAAGACATTGTCTACCATAGCATTCTATAACTTCTTATCCTTTGTAGCTGTTAGTTCTTTTTTCTTTTTGCTATCACACCAATCTTTGTACTACCATGTATTTACACAGGATCGTTAGGTAGGTTTCTAGTTGGTGTTATGTGCGTCAAATTCTCCGAGCCCATTTTCCTCATGATGCGTATTACGATTTTCGACTGCAACTCTCTCATAGTAACTATAAGCATAATTTGTTTCCCTTATCATTAAAACTCAATCATTGCCCACATGTTCGGTTCATGTTATACTCAACAACCTTCTGTAGAAACAAATTTCACTTTCCTCAAATCTCTTCACCGTCTATGATTATACTGTTTAGCCATATTACATTTTTAGCACTTTTTTTTAAGTGTCCTGTTTCTTAATACTTGGGTCAGTTTTGGAAGTCATATTTTGCTATTGCAATGCGTGTTCTGCTTTCGTTGTCATATTTTCTGTCCCCTGTTAAGACTTTTCCCAGATTGCACAAGTTTTCAGATTTGCCTGATTTTTGGATCCCCAGTTCGTAGTTTGCATCCAGAGATGCTTCTGCTGCTGTCATCTATACGTTATACCTTCTTAGAATTACAGTTCTTGCATTTTTTTTACTCCATCCTCTCGAAGTTCCTACAATTTCCCTTCTATGTCTTCTATTATCAATCTGCTATATGCATTTCTTACGTTGCGAAGATGGCGTCATCCAAATTGCATTAGGATGTCTAGTACAGTAAGGATCGTCTCACTCTCAAGGTTGAATATATTCAGTGAGCAGCCATATCTTCGTTTTAAGCTGCATTCACTATTTGTGTATTCACTTAAGGAATTATCTATCCCTGTGCAAGAGGTGTGCTACAAGTATAATTATTCATACCTTTTAGCAAATAATTTACGCTTATCTAACAATCAAAACTGTTCTTTCTGTAGTCACTTCTCAAATGTGTATCCATACGTCCTTCAGTATTTGCATTGCTATTTCAATATGGCATTCTTTGTTCCACTGTCGTTAAAGAAATTACATTATTTCTGTACTAATTTCGGTTTAATACTGGAGATGCATTATTCCTCAGAATTAAGTTTCTTTATATCGCTGATTAAGTTGATTGAGTCCTCTCACTTGGCAATTTAGGCAACGTAATTGAAATAATCTATTAAGATCTACTGGTATATCACCACTGTCAGTATCCTTTTTTTTATGGACGGAATATTGCCATTGCCGAAATTAGCTACGCCTGCCAGCATCCCTGTTAAAGTTCCATACTGTTTTTTGTTACAGTTCAATTTCGCCAGTGTTGATTTAATTCCAGACATGTGTAATATGTTTTTTCCTCTTTTGTAGTGGGAGAGTTCTGCAATATTCTCTTTCCACCTTCGAAGTATTTGTCTTTCTCTATGCCTATTTTGATTTTATACATCAATGCAACAAATATAATTGGAAAACATGGATACGCAGGGACACATGAAAACATAATAATGCTGATATGAAGGATTTAACAAGATACACAGTCACTTTAGGGAGCGTAGAATATACTTGAATTTAGGATCTATCAAGGCGAGTTGAAGTTGCTTCGGTGATAATCTGTACTTGTAGTATTACGTTTGGGGAATTATAAATCCACATCTCCGAATAAGTCAGTTAATGAGATTATTTTCTCTTAGTAAAATATAACCCAATAGAACCATTCATAGATTATTTGGGGGGGGGAGATGTATTCAGTCAAGTCAGTTTGATTGCCTTGAATAACACATTTAGCCTTTCAGGATGTCAATCAAATCAACTACGTAGGTTCATGATTATGATATTAATAACAAAGATGAAGGATAGAAAAAAGAATATAGATGAATTTCGGTAGAGATAAAGAAAAATTAAAAAATTCTAAATTTTGAAATTCTCATCGTCATTCGTTCGTGCGCGTTTATATTCAAAACATAAACCCAATCCTATGAAGTCCGAACGGATAAAATGCGTCTCAAAACCTTTTTTGTACAATTTGTCTTTCCAAAAATGTTCTTAATATATAAAAATTATATATGCTTATACCTTAGTGATTCTATATAATTATTTTTCTCATTATTTCAATACAGTGTTTCTAACAATTAGTGATTCTCCCAGAGGTAGAAAAGATCACTAGATTCTTACTATAAATTAATGGTAAAAAAAAGCTTTCTCCTTCAGACAGAACTGTTAATTTTACCATCTCCTCCAGTTACCTCATTTACTATATTTCCGTTAACTAATCTAAGCTAAAGACATATTTACACTAACAATATCTTCGTGGCAAATGAGTTCGATATTAATGTTAAAAATTGACTTTAATAATTAAATTCTTGCAATTAATAGCATCATCATCAGTACCATAGCTGGAATTAAAGTACCTTTAAGCAAGTCCCTGCACATAGCTGGGTGTCTAACCACCATCCTGACTAGAAAAGCTTGGTGGGGGGTACCGATTTAGTCTCCTGAAGATAGGAGTATTTTTCCAATGAAATATGACCCACTGCACATGTGAGTACTTCGTATGTCCATTCCGCAAAGTCTTTCCTTGCAGATTGACCACAGATTTGATTTAAATCAGGAGAATTTCCGAGCCAGTCGATAATATTTTCATTTGCTCACTGATAAGGCTTGTCATTGTGTTCGTGCAGCGTTACAATTTTCGTACGCTTTCTTGGAGTAACGTCCATCGCAGACAATGGGCGTAGGACAACTAATCGACAGTCGAGAAAATAGTGTCTGGGCGCAATGAAAATCTGATGCAATCGTGACGCAATATTTTTCAAAGCCAAGCAAATTTCATCATACACTCGGAAAATTGATTCATATTACTGTACACCACAGCAAATGAAGTAATCTAAGGAACAATAAAAATCGATTAGACTGTTACTCCAGTGGGCCCAAAACTAGCCGTATGATGAAAGAAATTAAAACTAAAGTGCTTGTTTCAATTAATTTACATAAGGGTGTCTGACCTGAGAAAAAATATAGTAACTGTGATTGAACTTACGTATATATCCGTGTATAAGTCGACTTCACCTATAGTGCTAGATTTTGGCGAGAATTTTAACTATCTCGTACGGAAAAATAATATCTATTGAATTTCATTCCTGGCATGCAACCTCTTCCTAATTTAATTTAACTGTCATTGGCAAGTAACCCGATGTGTGTTCTGTATGAGGACACGTGTTTTATCGCCAGGCAGCATGTCTTCATAATTGTTACAGAAGAATATCATAGGTTACGCGCGTGTTTGCTGGTAATATTAAAGTAATAAATGCATATTTGCATAACATTTGGATGGGCTAAAGTCTCATATTCAGTAATGTGATAATTTGATATTTTCGTTCGAAGACACAATAAAAGACTGTCACATTTTCAATTTTACAAGAGAAGACACTACACCAATTCCATCCGGCACATATTCCATAGTTACTTTTTCAAGACACTTCAGGCATCAAGTGATATATTTCTATTTTATTTTCCAGCAATGGATATATAGAGTGTAAGATGTCCTTTTTTTATCTCTAATTAATTTTTCGAAATCACGATGGATACATATCCATAAATCAATTTACGTTTATTTTATTACCTATGAACCTCTATGGATGAAACTACACTGAAACTGTATCTTTATTAGAATTCTAGACCTTTTGGCTTTCTGACCCATAGTTTACCGAAGCTTATGGATAATGACCCGTGTAGTTTTGAAGATGACCGATTCTTTAAATCTCCGGAAAATGGTCACTAAACACGTTCGCCGACTTCATAAAGATTGATATCGAACATCGTACCTGATGAAAAGATGAAGCGATCGAAATGAGCAGTTAGAATACAAAGGCAGATAGCGGGAAGCTTTTCGCTAAGTAAGGCTGATAAATATATTTCCGTCTTGTCTACGTGTCACTCGACATGGTACCGAGGCTGGCTTACCTTTTAATCATGGCAGAAAATATGTTCACCGTGCGCTATCGAATGTTAATCACACAGCGGGTGGGTGGAACAATTCAACGCCAAGACACTTCTCATACATCACAAGTCTGGGCTTAATTAAAACGCCGAGGAAATAACTTAAAGTAATAAACAGTCATAATGGAGGCTAAGTAATCCTTGATTCGTGTCCAGCCTCGTTCGATAGACTTATCATTTTAACGATTCATATACAGGGTAGTCATTAAATTATCTGAAGAATAGAGAAGCCCAAAGGGATAAATTTGAAAGGTTAAAAGCGACCGGTCATGGAAGATGGCAGTAAATAACTTCGGAACTTGGTCTCGAATTGAGAGTTGGAATAGTTCTTATATAAGACATGATTTCTGAATTTCAGTCAAGAACAATATTTCACTATTATCTTTAATGTTGTTGTTTGTTACATCTATTTCACTTAAGTCTCATCATCTGTGTGGATACCGGCCAGCATTTAACGCCATGCTGGAGCTTACAGAATACATAGTAGTATAACCTTCTTTCTTTTAACTATATTTTCTTACTTATACAGACGATCTACTGCTAAAGATTCTGGAAAATATTGTCAGTTCCCTTTACCCTTTCAATAAGTACCAATTTCTTTCTGACAACCTTTGCAAGAGACCGTTAGGGTCGAAAATGGAGTACCGCTGATATATATGAACATTAGATGCTTAGATTTCGCTTTTCAGTCGTTATAGTCCTTAGAGACGATTAATTATATCCCCAATTCAAGCCCTTTCACACAAACAAAACGTCGCAGACCTCTCGCTTCACTATCGCTATCTTAATGGAACGTCTTGAGACGAACTATATTCTTCAGATACATCAGTTCTAACATTCACGACTAAGTTCCATGCGAGCAATCTTTTCCCATGAACTGCTGTCTGTGTAACCTACACCCAAGAGGATGCTTAATCTACATCTACATTCTTAACCTGTTTAAGTCCGGGGTTAACCGTTATCTTCCCCACACATCCACATAAGATGTGCACCTTATTCGGTAACCGTCTACTACGAAACGCTATTTTGTGAAACCGACTCTCAAGATGCGCTTCTCAGGCTTTTACAATCTTCACCGGTTCAAATCTAGGGTTAACCATTATCTTCCACACATATCTCCATAACATGTATCCCTTACTCAGTAAAAGTCTACAATAAACCATTGCTTTGTAGTACCGACTCCAGAGGATATGCTTCCGCGATCAATATAGGTTTAACCTTTGGATGTCTAGAGTTAAACGTCATCTTACCCACATAAGTTGTGCCCCTTATTCTCTAAACTTCTATTTCGAGTGGCTTATGTGGCTTGTACAGGGTGAAAATTATTGCAAAAACAAAATATAATGTATAAATTATTCACATTTCTACACAGATTCGCTATTCCTGAGCCCCTAAATTTTAATTTCATCTTTTTCTTTTTATATGACTACACTACCTAGATAATGAAATTGTTCTTCTCTGTTTTGAAATTCCCACTACTTATGTGACATTTTAGGTAGTCTCCCTTGCCGACAATATGTGTTTTATTTACTAACATTTTATAGTTATTATTCTCTTTTTCATTTATCGCATTTTCTACGATTTTCTTTTCAGTTTTCCCCCTTAGTCTGTCAGCAAGACATTGTCTACCACGTATGCAATATTGTTAAAATGATACATTCAAATTCGTCTTCGTTAAGATTGTTCTGCTACATGGGTTAAGCATATCCGTTGGGAAAATGCGTCGTCTTATCCCTCTTAATATTTTTGTATATTCACTGATCTAATTTTTATCCACATTTAGACTTGTTGTTACATAGTAAAACATTTATTTAATAGTTGCAACCTTGTAAAACAATAGAATAAGGTAAAAAAGGGGAAGATAATTTCTCTCAATATATACTGCTAAGAAACCTAGAGATATATCCGAAAATCTATGATATAAACTATCGATTATTTTACATCTAATAGCAATTCATTTCTGAGACAAAAACGGATATATGAGGAGGAACAAAAGATTAGTTTTTATTAGCTATACATTTACATCGACCTCTGTTTTGGATATCCTTATAGAATGGCAACTCTGGTGTTTCTTTTATATGTGGGTGCAATGCTTTATTAGATTTATAGAATATGAACGATTTATAGATTTCTATTATTTTGAACATTTCTGCGAAGAGATAGAAGTTTATCCAATTCCGTTCATACACATGGCTCTTTTATCTCTGCTTTTTTGTGTTTCTTGAAAATCATAAACCATCGTTTGCAGGTGTCGTTGATAACTCCTGTTTCTTACCTACATAGATATTATGAACAGGACTATCGCTTCTTCTTTCTAACTCAAGCGAGAATATTAGGTTTCTCCTGAAATAATGTTATCATATTTACTACTTTATGATTTTTGTCTTAAATACCCTAACTTAATAGTGGCAAATAAGTATAGATGCTAACAGCACACTCTTGAAATTTTGGGAGTTCATAGAGGAACAGCGTTTATCAATTTTGCCTCTATATTAACTCTTTGTATGCGCTTGTCATTTTTGTATCAACTAATAGAATTTAGTCGGTTTCTTTGTTTCATTTTTCACCTCCTTTAAAATGGAACTGTTTCCAAGTATTTAATGACTTTCCATCATTTATTTATTTTTAAATATCAAATTTGTTGCTAATTTGGACAGGATATGTTGTAATGACATTTGTAAGTAGGTTTCGTCTTTAAGAAATATTTATTCAACTGAGAATACAAGGTGAGTGTATTGTGTCCTTTTATAGTCCCAGTAAAGAGAAATAGCTTTCTCAAAAGAAGAGTAATAAGACGAATGGAGACCACTCTTGATTAATCATAACATGTTTTTATACCATTAAAATTTTTATAGTTAATACGATTTCTTCTAACACGTTAACTTTTTCTTCGCCTCCCACTCTTACTACTATTACTAATACTAACAACAACAACAACAATAAGAAAAACACAACAATAATAATAGTGGTAGTTATTTCTGGATACAGAATGTCAAGAAATCTTCGGAAATCTCTAGCTTTCTTTATTATTCGCAGTCAAATCGTACAAAAGTGCAACAATTTTGTCTTGAAAATCTGTAACCTTTCCTACATTTCTCGTTCGCTTAATTTGCCCTTAGGTTTTGAATGACGTATATCGCTTCAGTTATGAACATGCTTTTATCATCTTTGTCATGAACAGTCAGTTATGTTTTCATTTATCATTTTTGTAACAATTATTTGCTTTACTTTCCTGAGTTTTGCATTTGTTGGCTTTCAATGGAGAACGACTGAATGTCCTTTCTTCGATACGTCTGCACACTCTCCAATATTCTACCTTATTTTGGTAGAATCGTTCGATTATTTGTCGGATTTGCACATGTTTCAAATCTTTCCAAATCTCTTTTGAAACTGTTCAAATAGAGTTGTTACATCGTGCTATATGTGAAATCTCAGTGTTATTAAATGTGATTTATTGTATTTTCAACATCCGTGGTTAATTTTAAAATAATCTATAGAAACTTCCGCTACGAATAAAAGGATAGATTGTTCTAAATTTGAGTGGTGATAATATTAAATTCAGCCTGATTCGTAACTATTATCTAATTTATTTAGGCAATACTACTGTTACCATCATATTGTCTAGCACGATAAATTCCTAGATTATTATTATCATTATAATATTCTTTAGGCATTTGTATGTCCATCATTCGTCCATGCACTGTATATTGCAGTCAGATCTAATCTGGTACTTGTGTATTTAAAAATTTTGTTAAAATAAAATAGATTCTGCAGTGTTACTCATCCTGACTTGACTTCTCGACGTTTGTCCCTTTCCCAGATGAAATGGCTAGATGTAAACGTAAGTTCTATGCTTAGAGTTTATTCTTTTGTCCTTTCCGCTTGTGGAAATATATTGCGTCTTTCTTTCCAGTCGACATTGCACTTAAACATTTGAAGATCAATGTCAGTCATTATATTCTGTCTTTTTAAAACCCGTTTTTTCTGTTCTCTCTCTGTATTATTTTCTCATCTTCTCTCATGCAATGTAACCAATTGAGTGCCTTGCTGCTTGTGTTGTCTTGTTTGGGATAAAAAAATTGAAGTATATGAAACATTTTTTTTAAATATTTACCGTAAGAAAGCAATCTTTCTTAGCATTTTTTATATTATTATTTTCTCATCTTCATGAACAGGGATATTCAGTAATATAATTAAAATATGCTCATGTCTATAAAAATGATTGCCCTCTGTTGAGAATGAAGGTCAGTTCGAATCTAATGCAGCATTCCCCTTTTTCTAGGAGATTCCAACAAGCTGTAGTCTAGACAAACAATTTCAAATAATTCACCGAACATCATATTCTTTAGATTTGCTCCAGTCGAAATCTAGGCGAATGATTTTTCAGTGATAATGGAGAAAACCGGAAGCCTCGTGTTACATAGCTTTTTTTTTTTAATTCTTTAATGATATGTTTATAATTTTATTTTTTTTTACTGTGTTTGTTTGTTTAGCGGCATATTAACTCATGAGTCATTTAAGGCTTAAAGTTCATTTTCTAGGTAGTATTAGTAATTTTTTTCAGAAATATGTATTGCTGGTAATTTTTATTTTTTATAAAAATAAATTGATGGTATATTTTTTAATATAAAATGTATTGCTGGTGTTTTAACAATAAAAATGTATTTGTATACATTCATGGTGTTTTGGCACGAGTTTGGCGGGGGTAAATATTTACCGTGAGTTGGGACCCAAACAGCTGCTACCAACTCCTCAATTTGGATCGGAACAACAGAAATTAAGATGTGAATCTACGTTCCTCCAAACCTCCCGATCAGAGGCTTTGCTGTTTGATGTAGTTTATCGTCATGCCCAGGACGCCACCGTGTTGTACACTGATTATAAAGAATTACATTCTCTGTTGAAAAATGCATGTTAAGGTTTTTCTACAACTATTTCATAGCTGATAATTCAATTCAAGATTATTTCACGCAGGGTTTTATTTGCTGATAAAAAACTTAGATTCTAAACCAATTTTTGCATCGTTCACACTGTATAATTACCCTAGTCAGTTAACTATTTATGTTTCATTTTTTTTATTATTACATAATGACTCTTCTCTTCTCAGACTCCCATTTTTTCGGTAATTCTTGTATTCCCTTTATCTATTCCTGGATATGACGATATATCATGTCGGTCTCTGATCGGAAAACTGGAGTTTTTGAGGAACATTTAACCACGTCTTAATAACTATTGTCCCCAGGTTTTAATCTATTGGGGATGGTGATACCTTTTAATGTCCCAGGTATGGACAAATATTGAACCTAAAAACCAAACTCTATGAATGTATAAAATATATATATATATAAATTCTAACAATACTTTATTATATAAGTAAATGATCAACAATACCTATTTGTATTAAAGGTACCAACAATGCATTTTATCTGTAGTTGAAGGCAGACTATTGCGTTCAAAATATATCTAATTAAAGCCGTAAAATTGTGTTCAAAATATTTAGATTTCAGGATTAATTTAAAAAATAGTGATTGATATGCCGCTAAACAAGTTCAACCAAAGCAAACTATTTTATTTATCATTCTCTGTTTTGCTCGCTTAATTTGGAGAGTTAATTCTCTACCTTAAATCTTTGTACTTACAATTCGCCTTATAGTTCTTGAAGGTTTAACTGGTATCAGATTCTGCCTTGTCTCAATTTCTTCAGTCCTTTTGAGCAGTTCATTCGGACCATCCCCAGTATTCCAAAATATTAAATGATCATCATCATATTTTCATTGAATTTCCCCCAAAGGATTAACGGGATACAATAAGATATCAATTTTAAAAATTCTCGTAGTCTTCTAAGAAGTCTTGTTGATTATTTACCCCTTTTATGATACCCACATAGTCGAATACCAGTTTCAACTCTGCGTTATGGAACAACAATGTTATAATCTATTGAGATTTCTTGACGGAGCTGATTAGCCTCACGTCCAGTTATTTCGGCGCCATGAATCTGTGGAGTAAGACAGTCTTCTGCATATTTTTGATTCTTCAATTAATTTAGAATAATTAAATTATTTTTTGAAAATCACTAACTGATAAATGTAACTCTCCCTGTATGTTTTCCTTTCCATTAAAAGGTCTGAGGGTATTTAGGCTTTTCTCATATTCAGATACACTTATAATTTTAATCTGTGGTTTGTTGTTAAATATTAGATGAAAAAATCTTCTCTCTCTTCGTATTTGCTATATCTGATTTAATAATGTAAATTAGATGATCCTTTTAACAATCGATGTCGCAGATGAATTAGACTATAAATTTACTATTTTGAATATTTCAAATTCTATATACCTACGCTAATGATGTGTATCGCCTGTCTGAGTAACCTCGATTTTATAATCATTCTTACTCAATTTATTATTGAGGGCCTCACGTTTGTCTCAATATAGATGACATTTACAAATTTCATATAATCTATCTCTCATGTTGAAACGATTTTCCATACAATTTCTTATACAATTGTTTTCTTCGTAATAAAATTTAAATGAATCCTTTCTATTCATGATATTATTCAGCGCAAGAGAAAAATGGCAAAAAAAGATGCAACGGTGTGTCAAAACTGAGAAATGATATAAAAAGTTTAATATTAATACGAATTAGCTAATTTCCGGACAAAATAATCTGTAAATTAATTTAACTTAGAAGCACAATCTTTTATTTCAAGTTTTTATGAGCTGGATAAAAAAAAAAGTTTTTGTGCGTTGGAATTTGAAAGACCCCTCAAATTAAATCGTATGAATTTAAAATCTGCAACTTTTTATCTGCATAAATAATTTGATAATATTTTCTTCATTCTTTCTTTTGCATACATTCAGATGATATTGCAGAACATAAATCGGTGTAACATAATTAATTACACAAATGCAGTTTTCTTCTTTTATATAAACAGCAGGATTTTGTAGCAGATAGATTAAGGGATTAGTGTACGAGTGGCTCTTGTTTATTTCTACCGTTTTAACACACCCAATCCTACTCAATGCATGCATAAACTGTAAAAATATCTTTCAGTTATCTATGAACATTTGAAACAAATGTACACATCGAGAATTTTCTGACAAGCAGACAGGACTTATAAAAACAGAAGTTAGAATAATTTTTTTTATTATTGGAGTGTAAGGATTCTCACGTTGAAACAGTGATATCCACACATTCTCAGTAGTAATTCAGATTTATAAATGAACAGCAGAAGAAAGACCTCGTTCATGCTTCTTTGTTGAAACAAATCGAAGAAAAATTGAGTGACACACTGTAGTGAATATTTGCCAAGGTTCAAGCAAGCAGAAGTTATATTCATTCATACAGAATTCGATATAAATACATCGAGTGAAAACAATTGCTGTCAATTCCACTCAAACATGAGATAGTTACACTATTCTTCACTAAAGAAAATCAAAAAGAGTAAGAATGGAACGATATTTTTGTAGACGTACATAGAGAATAATTTAATAAAAATTGTCGAAATAGTTTTGCAGAAGAAAATTAGAACAGTTTTGTTGAATCTGCATATATTATGACAAACATGTCATTATAAAAGTTAGTTATTTTTAATACAAGTTAAATTTACTTACAGCGAGGTAATTCTGAGAACATAAGATAGGCAGACGACACAGTACTAATAGCAGAAGCAGAAAAGAATTACAAAACCTCCTGCAGAAGGTAGCGAAGGAGAGCGAGAAGAAACTAACCATAAACGACAAGATGACAGCAGAATACATGGTCATCAGTAAAAGGATGTGTTCGAACTGCTATTTTCAGGCTCGAGGCAACAGAGATGTGGTTCTACAGAAGGATGATGAGGATATAATGGAGTTAGCATGTGAGCAACAATGAAGCATATACTTATCATAAGGAAGATGCAGATGAAATTTCTGGGACACGTAATGAGAAAGGAAAGCCTGAAGAATCTGATACTCACGGGTCGAATAGAGGGAAAGAGAGACAAGAGAAAGCAACGCATGAAATACCTGGAGGGCTTAAGAAAGTGGATGGCAGGACGTGGTCTGGGGGAGTTGGCAGAGGCACGAAATTTATTAAGAGCCACAAGGGATAGGGGAAAGTGGAGAGCCATGATCGCCCACGTCCTGAAAGGAAACGGCACATTAAAAGAAATATAACGATACGTTAAAAGTAAATTAATGAAGACAAAACCTCTAAGAGCTGAGTATGTGTCGATAGAGAGACAGGGCGAGATAGGAAAACGCTGACAAGATTAATTGTATTCTCAAAAAATGTTTTAATTTGAACATGGGTGAATGAAACAATTTCTATTGCTCTAGGAGATATTTCATTATTCCATTGATAGTATTTAAAATGCAGGTATTGGATGGGCTCTTGTTTAATTATATTTATTATTTTTTTTTATTTTCTGTTTTACAGCCAATCAATCTCTTTGGATTAGTTAATGCCAAATGCTAAATATTTTCTTTTATTTATATTTTTTTAGTGGGTAACATAATAACGGTTAAGTGATACAAGTCTAATTAATTAACCCATAGCTGAGGGGAGAAGAGGTGGATCTATGCTTTTCCCAATGTTATTTGCGCGTAAGGTAATAGAAAGAACCAATGAAGAATCGGTGTTTCTACGTGATGTGGCTATAAGCCGTCTCTCTCTAAATGCTGACACGTAACGACGTGGTTTCCAAAACGACGCCGAACCTAAAACGATATAAACAAATCGATCATCGAGTTGAATGAAGCATACGCGTGTGCAAGTGTGTGGTGCTACAAAATCCCATTGTTTTTAAAAGCAATTACGAGCTTAATGTAATGCAAAGATTTGCCGCTATCATTTTGGAACAAATCAACTGGAAAATTACTAATTTGAAAAAGATATTACCTATTATCTAATTAATAATTCATTGTCATCTTGAAAGAAATTCAATGCGTTACCTCGAATATATTAAATTTTTATAACTTTTATTTTTCAATAATTTCTTTCGAATTTAAAATATAATTGTGAGTAAATTTCCCAAAGTTCATATGTTTAACCTGCTTTATTCAAATATTTCCGAATATTTCAATAATTATCGTAATATGGATGCTGTTTTTATAATAGCTTATTGTTTGAACAAAAAAATGCATATACAGCATATCCACATATCGCGAAATTTTTTTTTGTTTGATTTTAACGGGCACTTAAGCCTAAATCTTACTTATAAAACGCAGATTGTGTGTGTGTGTGTGTGTGTTTATATATTGGATCGGATTTCCTACATTTTTCAAACGATTTCAACAAAACTTCACAGGACTGCGTAAAATTACCTTGCGGTCGTTCTGACAGCGCCAAAAATTGGAAAAACACAATTGTTTTTGCACGAAATCAATTTGAAAACACGATAAAACACGATTCTGTCGCCAGAAAGAAAGGGGGACAACTCATATCAAGTTATACATATAAAACCCGGGTTGTGTGTGTGTGTGTGTGTGTGTGTGTGTGTGTGTTTATACATGGGATCGGATTTTTCAAGCGATTTTAACAAAATTTCACTTTTTTTGGCAGGTAGTGTTTCTTATTGTCTTGCACACTTTTTTCTTATTTTTACATTCAGAATGCTTTAAAAATTCCATTTACAAGACAATTGTTTATAATAAAATTCTATTCAATCGTAGACTCATAACGATTGAAAACAATGTTTTTGTTTGAGTTTGGGTTTGACCAATTCGTAAAAAAAAATCTAATTAAGACATGCGTGTCCGTCAACCTTAAACAATAATCTTTGTCAATTTTATTTTTCAGTCTTTATGATGGTCGATACTTGATCTATCTCTTACTGTTACATCCCCGGGCAACGCCGGGCTCTACTGCTAGTAATATATATATATATATATAAGGTGACCTGGTGATTGATTTTGGCATGAAACATTATGTCTTATCTAAGTGTTGACTTCAATGGTCACTTATATATATATATATATATATATATATATATATATGTGGGTATTACATAAAAATTATTTTTAGCGAATATCCATATTTGAGTAGATGCGCTGTTGTTTATTTATTAAACAGTACATTTACTTATTTCGTTGACTGTTCTGAATATTAGAGAAATCTTATTAACGAAAAAAATATTCGCTATGAACAAGCGTTCTCTTTGGCAGGGGAATACTGTCGCTAGCTTCAACGTGCTTTAATTGTCTCGGAGACGAAGTGTATCGATGATAAATCAAGGCTGAATCGTGCCTTATAAATGCAAATGTTTCTCAGACTCCCGAAATTTACATATCCACTCAGTTTCGTATCCTCTCGAAAAGAAATTTCTAAAGATATGATGATTTTTTTTGTTTATTACTCGGCAGATTTTGTTACTTAAATGTCATTGTTACTATTTTAATCAGCTTTCTCGGTGATTCAAGCTGGTAGTCGAAAATAAATAAATATACTGTATACTAAATTAACATTGCCTACTGTAATGTGGGTATCCACTAAAAGTAAAGTTTAAGAAATATTTTTCAAATTAAAATTTCATCACTTCTAATATATATATATATATATATATATATATATATATATAGGGTGCGATGGGTAAATTGACACAATTTTATATGTTTAATTGCGCAAATGTGCTTTGTTTTTAATTTTGTCGACTGCACAACGGACATCATAATGAGACAAAGAGCACAATATCGCTATTCACTCCGCCAAAAATATGGAATCGGCATGCTCTACTACTTGACATCTTGTTCAGAAGCTCCAATATGAATATTTCAGAGGATTTGGGTGTGAATCTGAGTACAATGCAGAGAATTCGGAAGAAGTTGGATCAGTCTAATGGTGATTACGAAGGTGCGAACGCTCAGAACGATCGGTCTGATTATTTTGATACAAAAAGAATTCCCGAATTTGTTGGTGAGGGCCTACATCACGTGCCTTGAGGAGGTAGCACTGCTCTGGGCTATGAGTGTGACTGCTGGAAGACCAATGTCTGGCAACAGGACATTGCAATATGCCACACATGCAAGAGAACCCAGTTATGGCTGTCAGATAATTTTTGCGATCACATCATCACTTACATTTGGTCACCTAACCCTTCAGTCTAAAACCCTTTGATTATTATGTGCGGGGCTCAGCTGAGCGATAGAGCAACAAAATTCACTGTAACACCAAGCATTAACTGAAGGGAAGGATTATGACAGCATTTATCAACTAAAATATGGAGACCGCCCAGAAGATATTACGAATTTACTCTTTAGCATTTCAACGTAATTTTGTGCAATTTTGACAAATATATCTGTTAAAATGAGATGTCAGTGTCAGTGTCATTTTCATTTTTGCGTAATTTAAACGAAAACTTACCCATCGCATCATATATATATGTATGTATGTATGTATATATATATATATATATATATATATATATATATATATATATATATATATATATATATATAAATATATGTTAATTTTGTATTTACATAGTTCATAGAAAACACTTGATTATAATTCAAGACATTATCGTTACTTATCACACATTACTGCACACAAAACGTATTCGATATAATCAAATGAGTTTTTTCTGCCGCTATGACGGGCGATTGTATGAATTTATATTAAATCTGCGAAACGATTATAAGCTTTGACGAGTCAGTCAATGAAATGGTAAAACCCACTATCTCCAGGGGATCTCCAAACAAAACTGCAATAACTGACTTGTTAAATAAATGCCGTTTCGTATTTTAATGAAGAAAGTTGAATAGATAAAAAGTGCTTTATAAATGTTGGCTTTGTAGCTTATCCCGTATGTCATATTTAGTTATTACATTGATTGATTTGTTCTTTTTACGGCATATCGACATTTTGTAGATTATTTTAAGGCGAGACAATATTAGATTTGAAGTACATTTTAGGGATATTAATTAATTGATGACAGAATTCCTACTGATTATTCCTCAACGTCTTGC
The DNA here is from genome assembly GCA_903632075.3 of Acanthosepion pharaonis. Classification (NCBI taxonomy): domain Eukaryota; kingdom Metazoa; phylum Mollusca; class Cephalopoda; order Sepiida; family Sepiidae; genus Acanthosepion; species Acanthosepion pharaonis. Next base: position 272,038 of record CAHIKZ030002123.1, on the reverse strand, counting down.
AATCTACGACTGCTCGCGGTCGTAAGGGAAGCGACCCCGCGGTCTTCAAGCGGGAGACGAAGGGGGAGAAGTGAAGCAGGCTCCTCCTGCGACGTCCCGGTTTCCTTCGCGTAAGAAACGGGCAATTCTTTCATGAAGAAAGAACGACGCGTTGGACGGTGAGATGCCTCTCGACTATCAAGTGAGAAGACATGCCATTTTCCGGCTCTCGACCGGACGGGGCCCCGAGACAAGGGATCCCGAGGCCGCAATGTGCGTTCGAGGTGTCGATGTTCACTGAGTCCTGCAATTCGCATCAGTTTTCGCGGCTGGCCGCGCTCTTCATCGACGGACGAGCCGAGTGATCCCCCGTCCAGGGTTTTGTTTTTGTTATAAGTTTTTTCGTGACAGGTTAAAAAAGTGTGCGAGGAAAAACAAGGAGGCCGAGTTGTTGCGCGCGCGACCGATACGGTAGCAGTCCACAGCAGACTGGCACTCCGGCAACCACCACAATTTTGTCGGGGACATTGACGGCGGCCAGGACCGTACACATGACCACGTCGACGTCGGAGGGAGACGGAGGCTGGTCTGCGGCATCCGTCTCGCGATCGTGGCCGGCGGTAGCGGCAGCGCCCCTCGAATCGCGTGCGCATCTAACCGAACTCGACAACTGGGTGAGAAGACGTATATTCATAAATAATTCAAGTGACTCGTGTCCCACTAGTATTGGTTCTCATGTGATCACTGAGGTAAAGCAACGCTGGGCCTGGTCAGTACCTAGAGGGAAGATGGCTTTTGAATAACAACTACAGTAATCTTGGATATTTAGTGGATAACGTCTTGGAATTGGATGTCTGATAGGCGCGTTCCATTTCCAGTTGGCTTCATTGCATTCACATTCGCGCATATACCCGACTTGAAGTAATCAGCAAAGGTTATAACCCGTTAAAAAGAAAGCAAATAAATTTAATCTGGTAGCCAACAAGAACGAGAAAGCTCTGCAGTAATGGAAGGGAGAGAAGTGATAAATTCATATCTTTCCACTGGATGTCTGCTCAAAGGTTGAATGAACACTACTGCAATTCGAACTCGATCCTCCGAAGTCGCGTTCGCGCCACTAACCATTAAAGTGATTTATACGAATGTGCTAGATAAATATATTTCCAAAACGATGATATGTTAACAAAACTTACTGTTAAATGGTCATGAAGCGTGACTTAGCCTATCTGAAATAACCAACATTGGAAGTATCCTTTTAAAACAGGTTAGTGGTAATTTAGCAGGTGATATATGGTAGTCAGGAGAATATGACCATAAAAAATAACACCCACTTTACACCTTTTCTTTAGAAAAAATGTCCTCTTGGGCACTGACGCAGAAATCTCAAAATGAGTTCTCTTCACATAATAGCAGCGGCAAGAATTCTTAATACGCACAGTATGCCAGTTTCACTAAAATTTGGTTAGCACCCAATATATTATATATGTCTAAAGTATATCAGTCCTGTTTCTTTCTATTATTGTTCTGGTCTTCTTTCATGTTATTCTAGTAATTGTTAATTTTAATGTATATTATGCCATTTATATATATATATATATATATTATCATTATTAATATTATTACAAAATATAATTTGCACTACCCATCACTTGAATTGTTAAGATGTCGACTGCATTCAATACGTTTAAAATATCTGTAGTCGAAATAATGTGCTTCTGTAGACCTCTTCAGATTTTTATAGTTAAATGAACACCAGAAGATGGCCGGAGAATAGACAAATGTAAACTTGCGATAAACACAAGGATGATGTATAAAGTAATACTGAAAAAAATTAATGCCTTTTAACAACACCTAGCTTTAGACTTTCGGGCAAATGTTCAACTTTTATCATTTATACAAACATATGCACTCGTCTTTCAAATTTTTGCCTCAGGAATTTGGACTGTTATAGCCGCCAGCATTTTTATGTTTCTGTTGTATTCATTAATATTCGAACTGAACATTTTACGCATTCAGAGAGGCTAAGCAATTCTGATTTCACGGTCATTTCTAGAGGATATCTTGTATTTGGAAAGTGTATCCTGTGGCCATCTATTTACAGCCCCATCAGGTTGAAACTCAGGTTCACGTACGAGCACCGAAGTTAAGCAATGTCGAGCCTGGTTGCTAGCTAGTTGTGTGACCGCTTGGAAATTTCAGGTGCTGTTAGCTGTGATGGGCCTGTTTTATAATTAATAATAGCACAGAAATTTTAATCTGAGAGCCGAGTTCATTTCCTCTTTCAAAACGATATGAATACACCCAATTATGGCTTAATTAAGATTTGTGTCAATAAACCCTTATCTAAAAAAGTTTTAAAATCTAAAAATATTCACTGACTTTAAATAAACTACAAAGTTGTGATAAGCCGTAGAAAACGAATAGATCAAGCATACATTTAACGTCTTACTTTGCAACCAAATGATTGGACTCACAGCCACCAATTAAACAGCATTGCATAATTAAGTTTATATACATTTGACTAGAGAAGAAAATCGGAGGTTGAAATTTCTACAGCGAAAACCTTGTATCTGTTTTCTGACCAAAATACTGTATAACGGCTGAATTGTTATGAGTAGAGTAGCCAAAATTAGAACAAGGAAGTAGAAGGCTTTCATTTTTGGAGTAACATGTCTCTTCATGAGATAGGTGTCGAGGCTCATCATAACTTTCCTTTGTAACTATTATTTATTTTCCGATTCAGCATATCTATCACATCCTGTTCTGCCAGCTATTTACATTCGTCAGGTAGGTTACGTGCTGACTTCCATATGCGATGTTTGTGTTAAATTTTTGAGACACTTATCTAAATTTCAGCTGATATTGTCTAAGCAAAATTATATTTTTTTTGTTTCCATTATCCTTAAAAGTTTGTCGTCATTCACAAGATTATGCCGTGATATTGTCAGCATCCTTTTGGATAATCACAGTTTTGCTACCTCCTGTCTCTTCTTCATCAATGAGTATAGTAATCAGCTTTCTCTGCCATATAGAAAGATGGATATTTCATAAAATGTCAGTAATCATTTCTTTGTTTCTAATGAATATCTCATGTTTTCTAATACTTTACTGAACATTTCGAAGACAACTTCCGGCATTTCAATACGCATTAGGATTTCAGTGACACATTCCTGTCCTCTGTTAAAACACTTTACATATATTTAAAATATCTTACTTGACTGATTTTGACAACTTTAATCTATACTTCGAATGTTTAGCTTTTTCTCTTGCTGAAAACCAAGGATTCTGTCTTCTTACAAGTCATGACTACTTCTTTCTTCACGCTTTCCTTTACTACATCTTCTCGGTGTCCCTGCAGTTTACTCACCGTGTCTGCTATCATCACTGTATCAACTCCCTACTTTGTGGTGTTAAGATTGTGTAAGTCAATAAAAAATCCTGGTAAAACTTTTAGTGTTATAGGTATCACTCCGCCGTAAATCTGAACATTAAAAGACGCATACTTGTCTTACAACTTATTTCTATTTTTACCCATTGACCGAACGCATTTTCCATCTGTATGAGGGCGTACCGCTCCAAGTGTAAGTTCTGAATGATTCTAATAGCATTTCAATGGAAATAAAACTTTCCCTGTAGTTGAAATATTTCTTTTGCATCTGTCTATATTTCTGAGATGAGGTATTATGTACAATATTTACATTATTCGGACTATTGTCCACATTTTGTGTCCATATTTATTCCAGAGTTTCGGCCTTCTTCTGGTGGTTGGAATGACGAGCTGAACCCTTTATTTCGCTCACTGGCACTGTGGATAAAGGCGTTAGTTAGATCCAGTGACAGGACCCAAAGACTCTTAGTTCAGTACCCGCTTGAGGCAGTAGATAACCTGGAGATGAGAATTAACAGGAGAAAACTGACAACTGACATCCATTAAACATGGCACATGCAACCAGAACAAACTAACCCAGTGAGCGAAATAAAGGGTTCAGTTTGACATTCCAAACATCTGAAAAAGGCCGGAGCGTACAACGGCTGAAACGTTGCAATAAATATGGCGACTAAATGAGGAAAATAGCCCGAATAATGTAAATAGGGTAAATATTGCTTACTTTATTCCACGGTTTTATATATTCTATAAATACTTTACATTTTTATTACTCATTGTTATAGTAAGATAAGTGTAAATATTGCATTCTATGTCCCAGTGTCCTCAACATAATAACAATGTCCTTGTCCCTTCTCCAGTCTGTAAAACTAAAGAATAATAGGAAAGGACATGTTGAATCTCTTAGGAAGCGTCTCCAGCTGTTATAGAAGCCGAATTTTATCGACGAGTGTGGGTTTAAATTTTCATACACTGACTATGAAAGAATGATGCTAGACCTATGGAATCTTGCATGCATTAATATCACCTGTTCTTACTAATGTGTGCATTGTTTCTTTCAAGGTAAACTGACATCTAACTGTTAAAAAAACACTGCAAATATAACTATTACGTACTTCCCACGGAAACTGACAAAATTTGGCATCGTGATATATATCAAGTACTTAGAAATAATTTCAAAGGACATTCACACAAAGGCATGTTTCTTACATTGGGGGATGATGCTCCACCATTATCAATGGTGCAAAACTTGGGATGCGAATTTGGGAGTTTATTTTAGGAAGATTCTTGAAGAAAACCTACGGTCTGAAATTCTTCCACCAGCGATGAAAACATTGGTCGTTTTCAACATAATTTTATGGTTGATGGCCGATTGAGTGAAAATCAAATAGCTGATGATATTCGTATATCTCGTGTAGTGGTGAGAATACTTTGTACAATGAAATTTGCATGACGAAGGTTTTTTTTTCAGTGGGCTCCAGGTCTCCAAGCATCTAATCAAAAACGCAAGCGACTGCCCAAATCAAGAGAAAATTCTTACATTGAGTCCGATCCAGCTGGTTTCTTTGATGCGTATTGGATTCATCACTTGGAATCAGATACAAAGAAACCGTCTATGTAGTGAAATCATCTCCCGTAATCTGGTATAAAGTAGACCAACGTCGTTTTATCTGATGGGAAGGGGGTGGCCTCAGCTTTTTTGGGCTGCAAATATGTTTATTGGTTATCTTCAAAAGGGTCAAACGATCAATGGTGATTACTGGAAACTTGCTGAGGAAGTTACAAAAGTTTATCAAGACAAAACGCTCATTTAAAAAGAAGGAAAGCATATTGTTTCATCAGGAAAATGTTGCTGTACAGCAGTCGGTAGTTTCATGACAAAACAAATGACTGCGAATCAGTATCACAGTGATGATGGCGTCATATCTACTGTTGATGACATTTTTTACCAACAAGATGGTCTTTTTGAACAGTCACATATCTGTTTACTTGATATTGATTAACACTGTTTCGAATATTATCCCATCACTCTTTCATGAGCAACCTATAAACTTTTCAGCCTGCCCACGTAAAATGAATATACAAGGTAACGATAAAAGTACGTTTTTGCGTCGAATGGGACGAATTCCACAGCCGCATCAAGTCACCAAATAGTTCATGTCTATGGATATAACGTTGTCAGTAGAAGCATCATCCGCTATTGGTTTCAGAATTTGAGATAGGGCTGTTTTCTCTTTGCTGTGAACTCCGTAGTGACTGGCCACAGGTCCTGAAAGATGAGGATCTGAAGGCGGCCAGAGAGAATTAAAAAAAAATAAAATTGTGGTGAGCTCGAACAAGTTGGGCAAGTTGTTACCCTTCACCCTGTCGGAAGGCAACATTCAGTAACATGTGACATTCTATTTCATGTAGCTTTCTCAGCAACAAAAAAAGCACATACTGGATATAGTGTTCACCACTGGCGAAAAGCGGTTCCCATATGACACACCAGGCTGTGCAAAATATTGGTTATCAAGACCACATCTCGACCCACGAACAATCATGATCCTTATATGCTGTACTATTCGAAAAGTGGTGTTACCAACGGCCCAAACCTACACTGTTTACCTGTACTGGCAGCAGTTGGAGCAAGCACTGAAACTAGCGCCCGGATTGGTGAATTGCAAATGTGTTCAGTTCCTTCATGACAATGTCACGCTTCATGCGACACGGGATACAATACGGCGACTTGGCTAAGCGACATTATGTCTTCCGCCTTATTTCCCTGTCTTGCACCAACAGATTACTACCTATCAACTTCGTGGGAAATCCCTCGTAAATGAGGCAGAATTGTGGCAGGCACTCAAAAGCATCTTTGTGTCGAAGACACCGGATTTTTACCGCAAGGGTATTGCACATCTTGAGGCATGTCTTGGATGCCGATGGGGTTTCCTTTGACGACTAAGTGTATGCTAAATTTGCTGCAAAACTTTTTTTTAATTAATAAAAAAACGCCAGTAAATTTTTGGTCACGTTCTACATCCCTTAAGCTGAACGTGCTGTCCTCTGAATAACTGAAATGATTAAATGATTTTTGCTGATAATATATTTTCAAAACTGGGAAGGTGATAATCAAGCGTTCTTATGAACTGAGATTAAAACCAGATTCGTAGTTCAAATAAAGCGTCGGGTTCTTTTATACTTTTTTACTATTTAAAAAAATGAAAATAACTATAAAATTAGAAAGGATTTGGTTAAAGTTACTGCAAAAGAGAAAACGTCCACTTTAATATATTTGAAATGTTATTTTAGTTATTATTATTATTAGTAGTAGTAGTATCATTATTATTGTTAGAAATATGTGAAAACTGGGCGTGCTTTCTATTTGAATTTTCTGATCAATAATTATTAAGTTAAATGATTGGCTAAGCTCCTTGTATACAAAGACAAAATACACGTTTTATTTTCCCATTTTGCATCCTTAAATATTTGTGCGTAATATCTCTTGTAGCATAACTACGGTCGATAATGGTTGTGTCCCCATTTACATAAATACAGTAGTAAATATTGTATATTGGTCCGCAGTCGGAGATTCAACCAGCGTTGAAGTCCTTACCAGTCCTGATACGACCGTTTTTCTGCCAACCTAGGAAATTCGTTTTTTTGTTTTTACAAACTCTGTTTTAGTTAAATTCTGATTTATTTTACTTTTATACGTTCTCTTTTACTGAATGTTATTTGACTTTTTTTCTTTTTCAATTTATTACATTCCCATTTGGACTTTTTCCTTTATTTTTATTTATTCTTCTATTATTAGATTTTGATTGTTAATGTTAAGTATCCTTTTAACGTTATTTTTCCGTTTCTTTTTCATTTTCTTTATTTCCCTGCCAGAGTTTATCTGTTTTATTTTTTTTGTCGTCGTCCAAATTTATGTTTTCTTTGTTTATTTATTACATGTTATTTCTTACGTCTTACTTCGTTCTTCGTTTTTATTTCCTTTTAAATATTCGTTAAGTGTTCTGTATTTTGCTTGTTTCATTCTTCCGTGTTTTTATTTGTTCTAATTTTTTTGTATTCATTTAGTCCAATCTATCCGGGTTTTTTTAATTTTATTTTTGTATTTCGTTCATAGGCGAACATTTTTTTTTTGCGGTAGCCATACTGATTTTTTATTTAGTTTATACGTATTGTTTGTTTCGTATTGTGTTTATAGATTGCATTTTTTACTTTTATATTTAGTTTTAAAAAAGTTTTATTGCTGTTTAAAGTGTTTTCTTTATAGTTTACCTTATTTTGTGTAATTTTTTCGGGTCTTCGTTGGTATAACGGTTGTTTTTGGTATTTTTCGTTCGAACATAACGTGTACGTCACGTTACTGGATAAGCGGACCGTGACTACAAACGCTGGCATATGCGAGGCTTTCCGGGATTACTTTCAGGAAACTTTCACCAGGGAGCCCTGTCTGAGCTCTGCTCAGTTGAACGTCTACTTAGCCGACTTTCCCTGCCTTCAGGCAGCTGAATCGGCTGGATGCGTGGGGTCCCACCACAGAGTAGGAGATCTGGGGAAACTGAAAACGTTGGTCCGGATAAATCTCTGGTACTAGGTGGTCTTCCGTACGATGTTTACTTGAAGAAGTCACCCGTTTTTTGTTTTTTTTTTCCTTTGCTGGAACTGATTTACAACAACTGGATGAAGCAGAGGTCTGTACCTCAATGCTTCACAAGGGGTGTGATCAAGTTGCTGCGCAAAGCAAGAACGGTGGGGAAGGGTTAGATAACTTTCGACCTTTAACCATGTTAAATACAGAGTTAAAGATTTTGGCGAAGAACTTAGCCAACCGTTTGCAGCTTGTTCTGTCTAGTCTGACTCCGAACAGACTTGTGCTGGGAAGGGCAGAACTATTCAGGACAGCCTTTATATGGTACGCTTGATCTTAGAACAAGTCGACAGTGAAGCCGCGCTGATCAATTTAGATCAGTCAAAGGCCTTCGATAGGTTTGGCCGTCGATTCCTCGAAGCCGTCCTTTGGGCGACGGGATTCTGGTCGAACTTTCATACTTGGATCCGACTTCTACATATGTCTCCCGGTGCGCTGGTGGAAGTAAATGGGGTAAGATCGGAACCTTTCGTATAGTCTAGCTTCATATGTCATGGTTGTGAGCTTTCGACATTACGTTCTTGCGTTGGAAGCTTTCCTTCGTAAGTTAAAGAGGAATCCGGTCCTACGCGGTATTCCCCTGCCTGATGCTACCGCCACGGCCAGGAATTCTACGTGCTGATGACGTTTCAGTTCTTGTGTTGAGCAGAGCCGAGATTGACGAAGTCAGCAAAGAAATCAGTGGTTATGAGATGGTGACAGGGGCCATGATCAACTGCGAGAAGTCTGTTGACTTGCGGTTGGGTGCGTTGAATGGAGTTTCCCGAACCTTTCCTCTGGCATCTGGTTCGGTCCTGATCTCCAGCTGGATATGAATTGGGCGGAGGTACAAGGGAAGGCCGTGATCGCAATTAATCTGTGGTCTCGAAGGAATCTTTCCTTGTAGGGGAGAGAGGAAGTACGTGTTTCATACATCTACCCGATTCTCCTTTAACGACTCTCTGTACTTCATTAGCATTATATTAAGTTTTAGTCAGAGTGTCCGTTCGTAATGCTCTGACAGACGAGCTCAGTCTTACGAAGCAGGTGGCTCGCTCAATATGGCTTTAGGTGTCCGGGTTGAAATGACCCAATAACGATGAGGCATCACTCACCTGTGTGATGATTCGTGTGGCTCTCTGGTTCGTTCAGCGGGCTTGGAGTAATCTCCAAACAGCAGTCGTTGTAGTGGCGAAGCCGAGACTTTGGACCACGCCTTTTTTCATTGCAGGGTGGTAGCGCCTTTGTGCAAGTTTGTTGAAGGCTTCATGGTCCGCATGCTGCGTGGAAAGGTCTTTGTCCTTGAGGCTAGTTCTGTTTGTAGCCATGTGGTACCGCCTATGACGAAAGCTGAACACTGTGTTCTTGTGCTTACTAGGTGTTATGGAGAGTCGGGATTTGGACGACACTTCAGAAGTAATTCTATGAAGGCGAGGAGTTTACTTTCTCCGAACTGATTTTGTTCTTTAAGCATCAGTCAAGTTTAAAAAGGAAAAGCGGCGGTTCACTTTCTCAGAATTTGTCAAAAGATGGGCGAATCTTGCGTGTTTGTGTCGATTAAAAGGAGCTGACATACAGTGGCATTTTAATGCCGCTTAGGCATCAGGATACTCTTCTTCCTGGGTTGAACATTGGCATCTCATCCCGAAATTAGTTTGCGTTTTGTTTTTGAATCTGTCGTTTCCTTTCTTCCAGTTACCTTAGCTAGGGCGTGTATGCTCATTGGCCCCATTTATTTTTGTACCTATTTTCTTTTCTCCTCCCTCGTTAGGGGTTCGGTAATGTCAATTCTCTGGTGGATGCGGGGCGCCTTTCGTTTTCGCGTATGTGCTTTTCGTATTTGTTATTCTGTCTGAATGAGTGCGTGTTAGTGTGAGCGCTTGAAAGAATGAAAGTTTATATATATATATATATATATATATATATATATATATATATATATATATATATATATACTATTATTATTATTATAGTCCTGCATTAATTTCGTCCAGGTAACTGATGTTTCTGCCACATTTAAGGATTATTTTGTTTAGTCTCGTCTAAATAATTTGTGTTCTTATTGTAAATAATCATTGGGACTAGTTTTTAAATTGTTGTTTTTATCCCCCACACCACCACAAATACAAAGAATTTTACATATGGGGTATATTTAGGATATCCATAGAGACAATGAGGTATTATGGTGGATGCAGTAAGAATGCTAAGTATGAATGCATTTTTTTGGTGTTAAGAATAATGTTTGTATGTCTTGGTCATTGGTTGTGGCTAGGTAAGTTTAAAATTAAGACAGATGAAAACCGTCATTTCCCCACCTTTTTGGCCTTGTTCCACATTTTCTATTTTATTACAAATATTGCAGTCGGAGATTCATTTCCAGCTGTGCTGGTCAAACTCTCTGCCTGGAGGCAGAGAGGATCCCAAGACGAGGCTATGTCGATAGGCAGATTCTCGTGTCGGGAAACAGCTACCCGACCCCGTTTTACACGTGGTCTACGGGGAATTTTTGACTGGGCCTACGGAATCGGATACTCCGCGTTAAATTCGGCCTTGTGCCACATCTGGCCGCGTGGGAGTGGTTGGTAGATATCCTGCAATTTGAGATTCGTCTTCATCTGTGCTGGTTATACTCTCTGCCTCCGGACAGATAGGATACCCAGACGGGGCTATGTCGAAGAGCAGAGTCACATCTCGAGTAGCAGCTACCCGACCCTGTTTTATACGGTGTATACGAGGAATCTTTGGCCGAGCTTACGGGTTAGGATACGCCATATTAAATTCGGCCTTGTATCGCATCTGACAGTGAGGGGCGATTGGTAGATATCCTGCTGTTGGAGATCCATTGTGGAATTCGCTTAACTCACTGCTAGCAGTTCACTACTAATTTTACGCGCCGCTGACGAAATCTTATATGTGTTGTCCTAAGTATTATCGTTCATAACCAAACTTTGTGGGATTATTCTATTCAGTAATCTTACTAGGATACAACAATATCATTATCAAAATATTTCAATAACAATCATAAGTTTGAATGCAAAACCTGGTCCAACTGAAGTTTTGAAATTGACAATGCTTTTTTTTTTTTTTTTTGCTTTTCACAAAAGCAGACGGTAAGAACATTATATCCCCTATAATCTCTGTTCTTTCTTTTTTTTTCCATTTTTCTTTTCTTCTGTGTGCCATGTCTTTTCAGATTGATGGCGTTCATGGCTCTCCACAGTTTCCTGTGCCTCGTAGCGCCTGATATATTGTATTTTTGTTATCTCTCCTAAACCTTGCTGCACCACCCAGTTAGTATATGCATTGTTTTCTTCTGTTCATACTGCCTTCAATTTGCACTGTGTCTCTCAAATTTTCCAAAACCTCTTCCCTAATTAAGTACCAGAAAAATTTCTGATGTTAAGGTATCAGTGCATTTTTATTTCCATTTTATCTAAATTTCGTCGTTGCACATATGTTCATTCCATGGTATTCTCAGCATCCTACCATCAAACCACATTTCTGTTTTGTTTTTTTTCAAGTCTATTCGTATGTGAGGAGATTGTCTAGCATTCACTGCAAGCATTTCTAACATGTCTTTTCCTTGTTTTCCAAAAATGAAAACGGAATAGTTCATTATTGAAGAGTTATTACATTGGCGTAAGTTGCGTGAAAGCTAAGGAATAAAAGAACGAGTCAAATTGAAAAAGGATTTTCTTTCACATCCTGATGGTCGTTCTCGTAGGTTTTTCTGTATATAAGAATTTCATTTTCTCCTTTAAAGATGTACTTTATTTCTTGCCAACACAGTATTTGTTCACTTTCTTTCACACTTGAAGCCAGTAATCGATGCCATAAGGTCAACAATAATAAATACTAATAACGAGAAATAGCAAAACGTTGAACAAAGTGTAGGTTGTAAATAATGCTGACTGGTAAGATGAACGAGAAGATATCAGTTGGCTGGGATTGTATATATTTATTTTTAGTTCGGTGGTCATTATCACTGAAAATAGGCGGAGGTCCTGTTCTAGCATTATCGCTGGAGGGCCACGAATCTGACATTCCCCTGTCGCATTTTGAGATCTCATATACGCCCTGTATATGCTTAATATTTTTTCTTCCGAGAAGAGCTAAAATATTTGTTAAATGTGTGTAAATAGAATGTCTCCTCTTTCTCGCCAGGACAATTGCGTCACGATATTACGAACTAAAATCTTGTCAATATCCCAGAAGCACAACTACAACTTCTAATGTTTTTATTTACTTACATATACATACGTTATCTCAGTTGATTTTTGCATGTGGAGATGGATTCAAACCTGTCAGTTTACTTCTGTCCATAATCTTTTGGGATTTTGTACACACACACACACACACACACACACATATATATATATATATATATATATATATATATATATATATATATATATATATATAACGAGAAACTTGGTAATCCGTTTAGATAATCCCAAGGAGGATGAAATCTTGAGAGCTCAATATTAATAATAATAATTATATATATATATATATATATATATATATATATATGTGTGTGTGTGTGTGTGTTCTCCCGTAGAAAATGATGGGTGAAGTTCTAGTAAATTCTAAACTTTTTTTACTGAACAACCTACAGAAATGTACTATTTAAATATCCATTTGCCTGTGTCTTCCAGTGCACACATGTTCCATCATAGAACCATATAATGGTGCACTGTTTGCTACATGTAAGATCATTCTACCAACGCAGGTATTTATATAGGAGTCTTCCGTAAAATTATTGACAATAATTTACATATATCTCTGTGGAGCAAGCTGAGTGAAGAATGATTCAACATTGAGGAAGAGTTATTTTTATGGTGCAATGGAGCATCTCATTATGCTAAAGTGGGATAGTCCATTGCTTGGGCTTTGATTGGCTGCTGGTACCTGAGTGGAAGTATTTCTATATAAATACCAGCTTAATTTCAGTTAGTTTGCAGGGTTTGTATTAAGTTACAACCTGCTTTATTTTTGTCTGCCAGCTGGACGCTAGCTGGAACTCTTACGCCGGTAAGTGTCGTTTATTGTATTGTTATTCTACATCTCCTTCCCCCCATCGCGTGTTGGTAGTGGCCTTTGGGGAGGGATTTGTTCCTTTAAACCTGGCTGGTTGTGTGGAAGTAGTCTGGACAATGCCCGAGGGGTTTTTGTCCGTGTTATTGTAGACGGCTGAGCAGTGTTTGATGGTATTCCAGCGTCGAATGTTTGTGGCAATGGTGTAGGGATCTCAGGTAAGGCACTAGGTCTTGGAACTGGAATTGTTGGTGTATCCAGTTTCCTGAGAAATCGGCGATTTCGTAAGGTAATTCTACCTGATCCGTCAACTCTGATACGGTATTGGTGGTTGGGGAGGATTTCAATGACCTGACCTGTTGTGTCCCATCGACGGGTTGTTGGTCTTTGTAGTGCCACTATTTGTCCTTTTTGAAGGGGGTTTAAAGTGTGTGCTGTTCTGTTGTATCTCTCTATGAGACGAGCGTTCCGCCGGGACAGACTTATCTCACGATTTTGGGCTGCGGTTATCCACTTCGCGTGTGGCTTATAGAGTGTGGGGTGGGATGGTATGTAGTCACGTAGTCGGCGGTGGAGTAGTAGTTGAGCAGGGGATAGCCCAATGTTTTGAATAGGCGTATTCCTGTATTGGAGGATGGCTCTTGCTGCACGGTTATTATCCAACGATCCTTGGGCTCCTGTGTTGCCATTTATGATTCTTTTGGCTGTTTTGACAGCGAGCTCTGCTCGACCATTGGATTGTGGGTAACCAGCAGATGATAACCTTTGTTTAACAGCCCAGTCTTGCAAAAATTGCTTGAATGGAAGAGATGTGAAGGGTGGCCCACCATCACTGCTGAGTTCCTCAGGAGCGCCGTAGGTTTGAAATATGTCTCGGCAAATCGAAATAATCCTTGAGGCATTAGCTTCTCCGTGGCTCAAGTGGTATAGATTCAGCCAGCCCGTTAACCTGTCAGCGCATGCTAAGTAACCATGGTTTCCAACATGGAAGATGTCCATGACGATTTGCTGAAATGGCCAATCAGGAGATGGTGTCAAATTGATTGGCTCTTTTGGTTGACTCAGGGCAATTTTTGAGCAGAACGTACAACCTGCTCTAATGTTACGAATTGAAGCATTCATCCCGGGCCAATAAACAGATTCATTGGCACGTGCCTTCATGCCAACTTCGCCTTGATGTGCAGAATGTAGGCTATGTAATATTTTTTGCGCGTTGTGAGGTGGGGATAACAATTCTTTGATCTAAGAGCACTAACCCGTCGTCAACACTTAGGCGGTGCCTCACTTCCCAATATTCGCGGATTTCAGGTGCAGTGAGGATGCGCGTTCTTTGGAATCCGTTTTGTATTACTTCAATTAATTTTTTGTATTGCGGGTCGCTGCGTCCCGCCGTACGGATAACGTCTGGTGAGATGAGCTCCAGGTTGTCATTTGCACCGAATGTTGCTAATAAGGTTGTTGATTTGACCCAGTCATCCATGTTGTCAGACTCTATGATGTCTGATTGAGAGGGTTCAGCAGTGAATACATTTAGGAGTGCCTGTGAGATGTCTGCTGGGTTACGAGAGACAGCATCGGAGGCTCTGTGCCATTTCCCAGGGCAGTGCTGAATGGTGAATCTGTACCTGAGGGTTTTCTCCTTTAACCTGAATAATCGGGGTTTTGGATTTTACTAAGGTCTCTATCTCCGAATAATCCTTTTAGTGGTTCATGATCTGTAACCACTATGAGATTCGGGCAACCCATTACAAAAATCCGACATTTTTCCAATGCCCATGCAATTGCTGCTGCTTCGCCTTCAATAGGTGCATATCTGCGTTCAGCATCAATGCAGAATCTGCTACCAGCAAATATCAGGCGCCAACCTTCAGGGCAGCAAACTGGGGCTTTGTCAGTGGTGCATGAGCAATACTTCTGCAGAAGTAGGAAGCCCATTCCGTCTTTGCTCCAATCTGGGGCAAGGCAGGTTATTCTTTCTTTTTGAAATGTTGCGATGCCTTTTCGGACTAAGTCAACTATGACCTTCTTTGACTGCTGGAATGCATCCTCAAGGCTTTTATTCCATGTAAAGTGTGAGTCTCGTTTTACGAGATCACGAAATGGAAGCATGACTGGGCTTAGTGAGTATGCCCAAGCGACTTGGTTGACCAGCCCAAACCATGATCTGGCATCGGTGAGTGTTTTTGGTATTGGGAAGCTCAATATTGCCTCCAGCATGGATTTAGAAGGGGTTACACCAGAAGATGTTATTTGGAGGCCCCCAAACTGCACCGTGTCTTGGCAAAATTGGAATTTTTCTCTATTTATTACGATGCCGTTTTTTGCACAATGGAGGAGAAAATCGAAGGTGTGAAAAAGGCTCCTTCGATGTCAGAGTCATAGAGTAGGGTGTCATCCACGATTTTTTACTTTGCGGGGATGTCTTTTATTACTTCATCATACCTTCGGGTGTAGGCATCGCCAGATGCTAGGTAACCTTGTGGCATTCTCAGGTACATGAACCTTCCCCATTCTGTGATGAAGGTGGTGAGTGGCTGGGACTCTTTATCTAAGGGGATGGAATGATATCCATCAACAGCATCCAACACTGTTTTCTTTTGTTTAGGTGGCACTTGTAGTGCTAGCTGGAATGGTGACCCTGTATGGTGTGTTTCCCGTTTGCACTGTGAATTCAAGTGTTGGTAGTCTATGGTTCTTCGTGGTTTGCCATTTTTTTTGGCGGTAATTACCATAGTGCTACACCAATCAGTGGGCATGCCAACGGGTACTGGGGTTATGATACCCCTTTTCACATCTTCCCAAAGGGCCTGTTTTACGGGCTCTTTGAAGTGAAAAGGCACAGGAATTGGGTTATGTCTGGCTTTGGGGACTGCTCCTTCTTTGAGGTGTATATGTGCAGTGGGGCCAGACATCGGTGGGAATTCACCATTGTTCTTGAACGCCGTTTCGGCAAATTGATTCAATAGCCAATTCTTGAGCCTATCAATGTTTTGTTCTGTTGGGAGAAAAGGGAGTTTTTTGGGGCGTGTTGGAAGTTGTCCCTCGACTTTGCATTGTTTAGGGCTCACGTCCGATTTTTTATGTGTGCTTGTCGAGGGCATGTGTTGCATTGTTGTTTGGGGTAATATTGTAGTTGTTGGCTTCGGGAAGTCTTTGGACAGTATCCCTACATCAATGCAGGCTGCTTTGCTGAAGTATAGCCGCTGAATCTTTTTGCATATGTATAGGGCTTGTTTAGTTGTTCTTCCTTGGACGATGAATTCCACGGGGAGCCAACCCTGACATACAAGCGTAAAGCCTCCCACAGCTCGGACGACTTTTCTTGATGGAATGAGGTTGTTGATAGTGAGCCCCATATTCAGAAGGTGCTTAAGTCCCCCGAGACATATGGTGGCCCCACTGTCAGGAAAGATTGTCATCCTAGTGCTGTGATTTCTGGGGATATTCTTAATTTGTCTGGGATCCGGTTTTGGCGAAAATGGAACAACATATGCATCAATTTCCCTTATCTGGCCTGTGTCTTTAGATGTATACGTGCCTGTCGTTTGATTGAATGTGATGTGGGCGATAAGTGTGTCCATGGCGGCTTCATTAGCCTCTAGGCTTTTCCTGACCGCTTGAGCTGGTTTCTTAGCCCGGCATACCCTCGATAGGTGATTGGGCTTCCCACAATTACTACATGTTTGTCCCCATGCTGGGCATTTTAGCCGGCGTGATTCAGTTCCTGAGGTGCCATGCTGGTGGCTGCCACAACCTAAGCAAGCCTGGTGGTTTGATTTAACATTGCAGTTGCAATAGGTGCTGGTACGGATCGCCTCGTTGGCTTGTGGTGTACCCTTCTGTCTGCGGTATGTTGATAGCCGAGCAGCAGCTGTATCTGAAGCACTGGCCATTGAGGTTTGGTCCCGCAATGCTGATTCAAATGCCTCAGCATGACGGATATTTTGTTCAAGGGATTTAAGTGCCCCAGCTTTGGCCAGTAGGTCAGCCTGGAGTGTGTCATTTGCTATTCCACGGATGATCTGGTCCTTGATGTATATATCAGACAGGTCATGTTCACACGAGGGGCAGGTAAAGTTACAATCAACGGCTACGGCTCTGAGGCGGACAAGGTAACTTTGTATTGGCTCATCAGCATCCTGAGACATGGAGGCAAAAGCAAGGCGATGGACAATAGGACTTGACCTCTGGGTGACCAACACTTCTACCATGTCAAGTAGATTATCTGGATCAGTGGTAAAGAAGTCAGGGTGTGTGTTGATTATGGCGTTTTGCACAGCCTCATCAGCACAATTGTATAGGTGAATATTAGCTTGGGAGTTTGGCATATTTGTCATCTTGGTAAAGACATCCCAGTCAATTCGGAACTTCCTGAATTGCTGTGGTGTCATCTCGAGATTGAGATGAGGAGGCTTGGCTGCTAGTGCCTGAATGCGGGTTGTCTGGGTGGTGGATTCCTTAGCCTGCTTAATGATACACAGGGCTTCTCCCATTAATGTGACTCCCAGCTCCTTAAGCATAGATCGATCCAGCATTTGAAGGCTCTCGATTGTCAGCTTCTCGTCCGCAAACCTTGTTGCATGAGTTTTGACCGAGTCGGTGGATATGCCTGCTTCAATGAAGAAGAGTTCCCAATTTTCAGGTGTCATAAATCCTGTTCGCAGCGCCATGTCGAACAATCACGTGGTCAAGATAAACACTCAGTTGTGGAGCAAGCTGAGTGGAGAATGATTCAACATTGAGGAAGAGAGTTATTTATGGTGCAATGGAGCATCTCATTATGCTAAAGTGGGATAGTCCATTGCTTGGGCTTTGATTGGCTGCTGGTACCTGAGTGGAAGTATTTCTATATAAATACCAGCTTAATTTCAGTTAGTTTGCAGGGTTTGTATTAAGTTACAACCTGCTTTATTTTTTGTCTGCCAGCTGGACGCTAGCTGGAACTCTTACGCCGGTAAGTGTCGTTTATTGTATTGTTATTCTTCTTTTTGACTTCGACATCGACCATTGGGTTCCTGACCAAATGATAACCAACAGCCCAGTTTGCAAAAATTGCTTGAATGGAAAGATGTGAAGGTGGCCCAACTGCTGTCCTCAATAATTCGTCTTACTAATCCTTGAGGCATTTTTTGGCTCAGTTAGACAGCCAGCCCGTTAACCTGTGTGTTGCTAATTGCTTTCCATCTTCCATGACATTTGGCTTGGAGATGGTGTCAAATTGATTGGCTTTTTGGTTGACTCAGGGGCAATTTTGAGCAGAACGTCTTTGCTCTAATGTTAGAATGTGGTCCCAGAATAAACAGATTCATTGTGTCACTATCCTCAAAGGAACAATCGCAAGATAAACACTCAGTTGAGAAATTTATTCAATTGAGGAAGAGAGTTATTTATGGTGCAATGGAGCATCTCATTATGCTAAAGTGGGATAAAAGTTTCCCGAGGCTGCACCCTCTCATTAATTTCAGATAGTTTGCAGGGTTTGTATTAAAACAACCTGCTTTATTTTTGTCTGCCACCTGGACGGCCAGCATATTCTACAAGAAATAATGGTTAATTGTGGATTTATTGTTGATATATATATATATAAAACAAATATATATATATATATATGTGTAATATATATATATACAAATATAGAGGCTATATATATATATATAATGATAAAATATATATATATATAGTGTGTAAATTGCTATATTGATATATATATATTTATATCTTTCAGTTGCGTCTCTGTCTTTGGCCAGAGTATATAAAGGACAGTATATATATATATAAAAAGTATATATATACCAGATAGAGGATCGGTATATATATATCTATATATATATATATAATGATATATATATATATATATATATATATAATATATATATATATATATATATATATATATATATATATATATATATATATATATATATATATATATATATATATATATATAATGAGATATATATATATATATATATATATATATATATATATATATACATATGTTATTTGTATATGTGTGTAATTTCTATATATATTTTATATATGCGCCGTGCTTATTGGAAAGCGATGAATATCAGTGATAAAGCGATCAATATTTATTAGAATCGATATGAGTTTGTGACCGCAGGTTTTTCGTTTAGGCAATCTTCAGTCAAACTTTTTATTTTATGTTTTTTTTTTAATTTGACATTATTCATGTCAGTTTTGTTTGATTGTGTTTCGTGTTGTTAGGGTGCGGTGAATTCTCCTCTGTGCCTGTTTAGGTATGACCTAGGCATACACACACACACACAGATATATATATATATATATATATATATATAATATAATTAAACCTAAAGAGCCAGATAAACCTACCAATGTTTCACTTTCGCGTATCGTCAGGGAATACTAGTATCCTTGGTATGTTTGGCTGGCCCTTTAAGTTTTATTAGGTTTGCTCTGCTTAGCGTATTGAGCACTTTACTTAGTTATTTTACTTACTCTTATCGTTTTTTTTTTGTTTTTTTTTTTTGCTTTGGTCTCTGAACTTGGATGCTACACGATTGTATTCGGCTGACGTACATGCTTTCTGTTCCTTCTTATTTTGTACCTTTTTTCCCTCTGGTATGGGTCTGTTTATTTACATATCAAAGTGACCAAGGTTTTCCAGACTTGAATAATTTCTTATATTTATAAGAATATTACTATGATATATATATATGAGGGAGAGAGAGAAACCCTGATAAGTACGTAGATGAGTGTGCACATGGGAATTCAAGGATCTTGTAGCTTGGATGCGTGGGTAATATAAATGTATAATGGCTCGGAATTCTTAGTAGGAGTGCACAGTTCCAATTCCCTTTGTATTCGTTATATATACCTACGCACAAATACACTCTCCTTCTCCCAGCTATTGGCTAACTAATAGGACTTGGATCAATTAAACATTATCATCTCTACCATATATTACAATCTCCAATTATTTTCTGGTTTAAATAACCATCAAAGTGTTGATAAGCCGTATAAACGGTGCCAATCAATCAGCGAGAATGTGAGAGAGGAGGAAGATTAGAGATAACACCAACAAAGTCACTGTTCAGCGAACAGAAAGAGAAAATGGCCAAACAGGTTATTTCTGGAAAATAAGATTAAGTCGAACGGTCTTTGTATTTATACTTTTCTATGTTCAAGAGAGGTCATTAAGAATCATATAGAAACATATACATTTATCTTGTCACAGTTCTGAGAACTGCGGTGATACTTAGAGTGGAGAGAATTTATTGAACATGTAATTTCATTTATTGGTACAGAGACAAAGAGTTCATTGCTGATTATGTGTAACCCGACTGCTTGCTTTGCACTATAGGGCAAAAACTTTCAAATATCTTTATTGAAATTTTTTTTTAACTCGGTGATAAATGACTTATTTTTTTTTATTTCTCTGTCCTCAATTGTGACGTGACAATGTGTTATATTCCGAGCTAAGGGAATACATATTTAACACCAGGTGATTAATAGAAGAAAGGTTTATTGTACACAACCAGTACAATATGAAATACGGTACAGTTATACACACACTGGTCAGTGAGTGCCACTAATTGCAAGGTCGGACGTGCTTGCTTCTTCTCTCTCTCACTATTCCCAAAGTCTCTTGCAGACAGTTGACATTATAGGTACTTACTACTTATAGTGTAATCGTTCATGGGGGAGACTGGTTATTCCATTACATCACAATGAAAATATTTCGTCCACTTATCTTACGACATACAAGAACTCTGTTCACCGCTTCTGTTTTTTCTGATTACTCAACGGTGCATATCTCGCACATCATTTTGCTCGTATGCAATTTAACAAGCATTTTATTAAAGTAAAATCTAGATACTGCGTGTGCCCTGTAATTAAGAATACATAATACATAATAATACGCAAATAGAATCCAGCCTAACCTTATACTACGCTACAATTACCATTTATAATGTACATTCGAGGCATCAGTAGATCATTATAATTCGCTGGTAAATAACAGAAATGCAAAAATGAATGGTAGGTGACTCTGTACACCACCCAATTTGTATGTAATTTCCCTGGGTCCCGGTAGAAATGCAATCGAGTTCATGTCACCCTTCACGTAGGTAATGAGTAATTGCGACTGTTTACATCGTACTGCTATAGATGGTGCTCAATCACATAATTGTGGCTATGTTGTTATGGGTTCACGGAGGACCTTCCTATATAACCTATGAAACTATATATTTTTTTAAGAAAATTGCCGAATGCATCACCTCTAATAAGTAGCTTCCAATACTTGCTGTTTTCAATACGCTGCTTCACCTCGTTTGATGACGAATGGGAAATCTATCAGCGTTCTCTACAATACCAAGTGTTTATTTCAGACTTCGACCATGAAGATGATGACCAACATTAACGAAAATATAGGTATTCATATTTGGTATGAGGATTCTTCGAAAAAGAAACGTCAGCATCCCCTTGATGAGTTCTAAGTAGTAGTATTCAAGATAAAAAGTTTCCAAAAGAGATAAAAAGATCTGTAATTGGAATGGAAGCAGAAATATCATCTACACTGAATCCATCATACAAATTCCGGATATGGATTTTGCAGGTAATACAAACGTCAAATACTTTGGTGTATTTATCCGTTATGACAGATTTAACATAACAGATAAGGAAATTGAACATAGAATGAGATGGTGTATAACTTTTTTCGCCCAGTACAACAAAATGCTGCGAAAACAAAACATTAACCTAAAGACCCAAGGTATGTTTTTTAAGAGCCTCCTTACATCGAGATTTCCATATAAATGACGTTCATGTTGTCAAACATGATCAGCGATATCTAACTTGTTAACTGTATACAGAAGCTTTCTTAGAATAATGGTTAAAATGGTTTTATCCAAAATGAACTTGTAAGACGCACCGAGGAAAATACTTCTTCAAACCTTCTGTACGGATGATACAGAACGAAAAGAACTGTATAAAATAATAGAAACTATATCACTTGGAAATATTCAACAGAAAC
>CAHIKZ030002123.1:135000-245000 GCA_903632075.3 Acanthosepion pharaonis | reverse complement strand
TACTATATATATATATATATATATATATATATATATATATATATATATATATATTATACCAAAATGTAGGTGGTAGGGATTATTCAAAGGAAAGTCCTTTTTATATAAAAATGTTAAAAGGTTAAATCCATGATGAGCGCTCAGTGTATAATAATGGGAGATTTATATACAGGACAATATAAATAATAAGGAAAAGACTTAAATATTCATTATATAGTCAGTTATAAATTTATTTCAACAGATATAAATATATATATATATACCTGAATCATCAAACTGACTACATTTTATGAAATGAAATTAATCTGATGAGGCAGGAATATATATATATATATATATATATATATATATATATATATATATAATGTGTGTGTCTTGAATGGTGGTCTCTAGAGTTTATGATGTAACAAGTTTTTAGTGCAATTTCCGAAGCAGAGTAGCCATATAAAAGCCATTTTATTCTTTATCTGAGCGCCTTTTTTTCATAATATCTACTGCAGTTTTTTCAATCGTAAGAAAAACGTCACCACCAATGTGAAATCGCCATCTACGTTTAAATTTTGTGCAAGTTATTTATTAACTATTTTCCCAAAAATACACCAGTGAGAATTTTAAGCAAAACATATTCTCCACAGTTGTATATTAACGATGTATTTACAGTTTTGTTCAAAGATCTCCAATCTTTGAGAAAAAATCTATAAATATATCATTTTTAAGCTATTTCAGAAAAAAAAATCTGCTCCATCTGACTTCTACAATCTTTCAGAAATATCAAACACCATATTTTGCCTTACTGAATCGTCTTCTTTTATTTTCCTAACTCCACTCTAAATTTTGCTTATGTTCTCTGACACTCAGTAATCTCGTGGTTATTAGTGACATTATGGACTTGCTTGGCGTGAAATGATTAAAACAATTTCTGCATCATGTTCCATCAGGATATTGGAAATAGTGTGTGTGTGTTTTTTTTTGTTAGTCTTTTTAATTCTCAACTTGCCATTTTGCCCTTGTTCCCTTATCAAGTCACAATGCAGTTATTCTCTTTCTTCTCCATCTTTCAATATTTCCCACGACTTTCCAGTTTCCTTGACCCTTACTATGTGCCTCAGAAATTTCAACTGTCTCTTTCTGATTGTAAGTATAATTCTTTATAATGTGCCTTTTACATAAAGCTTCCTCATTGCTCACGTGGTATTATTATCATCAGTCTGTAGAATGAAATTCTTGTCGCTTCAAATTACGTTGTAATCTGTGAGGTGATTGTTCCAAATTCGCTGCGATATAAGAGAATTGGTATTATAGTTCACTGATCTTTCATTTGTGTTTTAGTTTGACTGATGTGAAAGTCACACATGAAAGCGACTGGCAGAGCTAAACTAATGCGAATGTTTTTCAGGCTTTGATCTGACTATTTTGAGTGTGTTGACTATTACTCGTTTGATATAACGGTGATTATTGTATATTGATTTGATCAATCTCGACTACAACTGGTTCACCCGACCGGGGAGTATGTTTCAGCGAGAAATATCCATCACGAATATTGGAAAAACATTTTTGACATATATATATATATATTGTTTTCGACTGGTATTTTTAACTTTGTTTAATATAAGAAAAATGTCCTTTATTTTCGTAAATGTTAGTATCAATAAACAAAAATAAGCATTTTCTTTTTACATTTTTTATATGCACTCATATATGTCGCTATTTCAATATAATCATATGCTGTTTCTTTAATGATGTTTTTCTAACGTTGTTTAACGACAGATTTAACTACATAGAGTAAGAAATAAATACCACCGAATTGAATGATAAAAGACCAATTATCAATAGATTCATTTTGGAAAAAGTTTCACGACATTTTTGTTTTACAGTTAGCAAAACAGTTATCATCACGAAACACGAAATCAGTTTTCGAACACCGAATGAACCGGAATAATTTCATGTCGCACCAATTACTGAGCAAATCATTAATCTATTTCTTTTTTTGTGTGTGATTTAACCCGTTATTAGATTATTTCAAATCATTTTATCAACGGATAATACAAGGTTAGATGTGAGAATATGCATAAATAGTACTAACCTAATTAAGTGGGCATCCTGTCATTAACTTTCTTAATGATTTCCCCCAAGCAATACAATGAAGCCACTACGATGCAAAGTGTCTCCGAGTTTTAGAGAATATGAGAAAATAACAATATTAAAGAAAGATACGAAAAGAACAGTAATTAACAAGACCGAATTGACATTTCATTTAAATTGTGAAAACCAATCTTGACTGAGAAACAATAAACCAGCAGTGAGTTCCGCAAGTCAGAAATGCAAGAAAAACACATCATAGAACTTGCTGTTACATCTAGTCATTTCAAATGCAAAATTATGATACCTTACTGATAATCTAGTGCTGCTCCTAGATTTTAAATTCAAGATAATTTTCATGTAAACATTTATTGAAAAGACAAAGAGGCACAACGTTACGACATTGGTGAAGTGAGTGAAGTCGAGACGCCAGGTCAGGACCACTAACACGTGAAAATCCAACATATACACTTTCAAACTTGTCTTGATTTAATAGTACTACTTATATTATAATAAATGGAACGTATGAGAAATTCGGAAGAGATATCTATAGAATCTGTTGACCATGTTCACCATAGTGTATGAATACAGAATACAGCGCAGTACGTAATCTGTTCAATGAAATATCGTTAAAGATTAACACTCACGAGTCAGACACTCTACTGAATCTGACTATATCGGCAATAATATCAGCAACTGTTCCCTAATTCTTCAGTCTTCAAAGGCTGGCAGTACATATTCAGGAAAAACATAGCCACCTTTATACACGTCGCATTGAATATTTTGAGCCTTCTGATTGGTTAACCCATGTATTGGGGAAATATAAAATTAGTCAGCTCATTTTGGCTGGCTCACTAGTACACCAGGGTACCCAAAAATTCCAACAGAATCATCCTGAAGTGTTTAGATTTGAAGCAGTCACTGTAAAATTAAAAAATATCTACAGAGCAAAGCAGCGTTTAAGGAGAAACAAAAATGAAGTGTCGTACATATATATGGATATAATGCTGTATCAACCATGATTAGGACTCCCGATTCAATCGGACCAGTTTCATCTATGTCCTAGGCGGGGACATATCCCATGAACGGGAAATAGCGAGTCTATGTTTCTCCGAAATTAAGTTTCATTCTGTATCTGGGAAAACGGCACCATGAACTTGTAAGATGCGCGGGGTGGAGAGATTTAGCCTCTGCCTTGGTGGCCCGAGCTAAAAAAAAAAATCATACGGTTTAGTTGCTGTAACGAACTGATGTTTGACTGTTTCTTTTGTCACTGTATGGCATGACTTCACTAAGCGGACGTCACATGACTTATCCCCACCAAAAGGAGAGAATCGGTTTCTGTACACATACAGATAATTATACATCGATTTTATTATTAGCTACGTAGTATTTTTGTTTTATCTGAAATCTCTCCATCAATGGTATTGGAGAAATACAACGAAGGGATCATGAGTAGATTTTAATTTAATGGGCAAAGGTAAATGTGACGTAGACAACTGATTTCGATAAGGCTGGGCCACATTCTTTTCAACACCTCCGTAGCTTTTAAATGAAAGCTCTCTTTCTTCACGATTCTTAGCCAACCAAGGGTAGGTAGCACAGTCTGCTATGGTATTTAATATGAAGAAGAGATACGTCCATAACTTCTTCAAGGCTATTTGTACTTTGTTGTACGCAATGAACTCAGTCGGAATTTGAACTCCGCACATCGACTCAAATTTAAATGCCAATAACTGCTACCTTTTTGTTAATATCCTAAAGTATTATCCATCTTGGAAAATGCTGATTTTTTTTTTGTTTAGAAATTTGTCGATGAACTTTTCATTAATGAAGACTAAGAACGATTTCTTCGTTTATCGTTTTCTTAACTACTAATGAAATCATTACATGAATATTGTTAATGATTTAATTTATACGATTCGTTTTATTTTCCTTGAAGTCAGTGGCATAATTTTTTCGAACTTGTCAAATAGATAATTTAGCGCCCCCTGAAAATCGATTATTAAATGTCAGAAAAGTTAATCTTTTTGATCAAATTAGATGAATAATTACATCCTAGAAATTAACCGATTTGCATTACTCAAACATAATCTAAAGTAAAAGGTAACGTTCTTGCCATCCAATGTAGTTAAAAAAATGGCGCGCCTCGCCTTCCAATGTAGATAAAAGTGACTATTCTCTTTAGCCAGTGTAGCTAAAACGCACGATCCTTGTCATTCTGTGTGGTTATTTCATAATTCACACATAAGTGTTTAAGAGTTAAATTTGTTGGAATGCGCAAAGTTAATTAAAGAAAGAATATATAGATTTTAAATGGACAGTTTCTCAAATATGGCTTGATATGATTTCATATCAAATATTAGATTGTATATAACGTCTTCATTTATCTTCAGGACATGGATTATGATGGCTCTCCACAATTTCTTATCCCTTGTAGCTCCAAATAAAGTTAGTTCTATTACTATCCCTCCGAATCCTGGTTTTATCGTCCATATATAAAAAATCATTTGGTAGCCTACTTGATATTTCGCTCAGTCCATCATCCTTTATTTATATCCTGTGATCGTCAAATTTCCCAAGCCTTCTATCCGACATTACATTTCAACTACCCTCTTTACTTCTATGTGCATGCTTAATTTTATTTCCATTTTTATTTATGTCGTTTCCTATGTTGACATGATCCGTCGAAGGTATTCTCAGTATTCTTTTGTAAAACTGCATTCATGTTTCCTTAAATCTATTCTTTATCTTGGAGAAAATTGTACCGTATTCACTAACATACAGGACGATATGACATTGGTAAGCAGTACAGAATTTTTACGTTGTTACTGACGAATTATGTTAGACTTTGGAAGTCGCCTTGCACAATTTTAACACACCTCAGTATTTATGTGTCATATTTTGAATCACCTATTAAAATACGATTCAAACACTTAATTTTAGTTCCTGCTTTGATGTTGTCCTTTCCAATTCGTAGCCATTGTCCTCGGTTATCCCTCTCTATAACGACTATATATTCAGTCTTCTACAATTGATACCACTCTTTTCACTTACAATTACTATCATATCTAGGAGATCATGTAGATTATTGTCTGTCTTTAACACCGTGCTATTAACATAGGTCCCAATATCGACCAAAAATAAGTCTTGTTATTAATTCTACATCTTTTATTATCGACTCGTTGTATCGATTAAATCAATCCGGTGAGAAAACGAGTCGTTTCCTTGGTCATTGCACAGTTTGCTGAATCAGTACCTATTTTCTGTCCGCAAGCAAGTCTTTGTTTACCAATAAATTCTTCGAGCGATTGTAATATATATATATATATATATATATAATAATGAAAGAACAGTAAGATATGTAATCCGATGTTTTTATTGATATTTATATTTTTATAAAATAGTGCTCAATGTAAATTTACAGAGCATCAATATTATAAATTAACTGATTTAAAATGTTTTCGCTACACAGTAACAACCATGTTTCAAAAATGGAAGCTAAATGCTTCAAATTTAATTTTGTAATTAAATTAAAAACTTAGTTCCATTTCATCCTCAAGCGAATTTCCAAAATTCACTTAAGGATGGAATAGAACTAATGGTTATTACTGTGTAGCGAAAGAATCATATTTTAATTCTGTTAATATATATATATATACATATATATATATATATATATATATATATATATATATATATGTGTGTGTGTGTGTGTGTATGGGGTATACTTAGCGGAGTTTGTTTTGGGTTTTACTCATTTTTCTCGAATAAACGGAACAGTATTTATATTAAAATAGTGAAATTAAACGTCTGTAACTGTGCCTTATATGAAATTTTTAGTTTATTAAAATTCTATGATGGAAGCGAAATAGAATGTGAAAAATAAAAATATAAATGTCTTAAAGTGATAATAAGGAAAGAAGGCTAGTACTTTGATGCAGATATGACTTTTCAACTGCAACAGGACATGAAGACATAACGAGTTATATTCCCGACGACCTTGTGTGAATGTATTGTGCAACTAAAACAAGTGGGTTTCATTTTAAGAAGTCAAACATGACTAAGGTATATGAAGTTGTGAAGAGACATGATACTCCAGGTTCTGAAGGGACACAACACTTAGAAGGAAACAATCTCTATATAAAAGGAGTAGATAGGAACTATTTTTTTTCATGGACATTCTTTTAAACGTTTAAGTACCATATCCATATAACACACACAGAAGCACAAAGCTAATATCTTCGTATACAGGCACACATGGCTGTGTAATATCGTGAATGTACAATCCTATGTTCAGGTGAGGCATTATTATTAAACTTCTATTGCAATATTTCCTGCATACATTTTATACACTTTTTCTTCGAACTTTATTTCCTTCTTTAGATTCACATGCAAGCATTCACTCTTACTTATCATGTAAGAATCGACGAAACATAGGAAATCAATATGTACTCTGAAGTTAATGAAGCTGCGTGTGATAAGCGCCATTAGTGGTGTCTGAAAATCGTTAAATATCTCACGAATTAGGAAAACATACCGCGAGAAATTGTGACGAATGGCACTTCCGTTAAATGACGTGTGTGATGCCTAATGAGCTTGAATGTTTCGATGCATGGTGGGGCAGTTGTTGACAGAGCTCCATCGTAAGAATGTTGTTTAAAATAATGTAAGGCCGTGCACCAGATAGCCTCACTGAAATCGACAAAATTAATTACAACTTCATACAGAGGATTTTTCATTTATTTCGAGACTTTCTTAATTAGTCTTTGTGAAATGTAAAAACAAATTAATAAAAAAGTGATTATATATTATATATACCTGATACTGTCACAAAATAAATTGTCATATATTTAGGTTACGAACTGATTACATGTGTTAGTATGTTCTAGATTGGTTCATTAATCTACTCTGCTTGACCGACTTCTAATCGACAATCATTTATGACAATTAATACTTGATCATTGACTGATTAATAATCTGATTTGTTTTCTAGCGTTTATCAAACATTCGTAAGTTATTTAAAGGCAGAAAATATATTTAGATTATAAGAAATTTTTGTAGTTCATAATTATTTAATGGTACAATTGCTGTTAATTTACCTATAGCTGGGATTGCAGAGGTGGATCAATACGTTAACAAAGGAGGAATTGGAAACATTATGCATGAAACCTCCCGCACATTCAAGTTCACAACACCTGGTATTCCCAAGCGGTTATCCACCTAGTTACTGACAAGTTC
This sequence comes from Acanthosepion pharaonis, assembly GCA_903632075.3. NCBI lineage: Eukaryota > Metazoa > Mollusca > Cephalopoda > Sepiida > Sepiidae > Acanthosepion > Acanthosepion pharaonis. Next base: position 237,680 of record CAHIKZ030002123.1, on the reverse strand, counting down.
GGCCAAAAAAGCAATACTTGATCGGAGTGAGTAATATATATATATATATATATATATATATATATATATATATATATATGTATATATATAATATGTGAAGTAAGACAAAAGGAAAACTTATCTTATACCACGCGTTTCGTCAATTCGCACCTCGTGTTCAGCAAATTGGTGTTAAGTCTTTGAATATAAGAATAGTGCTCGAATTGATGTCTACATGTATCCATGAATGCAAGCATCTACTCAAACACATTGACCCCAATTAAAAGAGATTGCAAACTAGAATTTACGAATAAGAATATAATACGCAACATGTCTTGTGTATCTTTACACACATACAATCCAATATTACTGAACTCGATTAATTTATAACGTCTGTGTGTATAATTCACCTTTATAAGTACGTTAGATTTATAGTACCGACGTATTATTCTTTTATGTTTCATATTTTCATTGTTAACTGATATTTCCACCCTGTGTTCCAGTTTAAGGTAATTGTTTTAACTTGGGAATTTTATGTAAAACTGAGAGTTATACTGATATATATATATATATATATATATATATATATATATATATATATATATATATATAACTTTGTAATTTAATTTAAAATGTATTATTACCATATGCCAACTCCCACTTTGTCAATATCGGGTATTAAAAGCAGGAACTTGTAACAAAATTCTCACGATATTGGAAATAATGATTGATCATTATTTGAATCAATAAATATAAATATATATATATATATATATACTTACTTAATATTAGTAAAGTAATAGTACGATTTCCTTTCCGTAGTTTTCTATATTTTTAAAGTTACCCTTATCGTATGCATGTGTGTCTATATATGAAGCTATATACGCTTGTGTGACATTGCCTCTGTACGTTTATAGGTATGCGTGTTTTTTTTTGTTTGTTTTTTTTTTTCTTTTTCTGTATAGCGGCGCGCCTGTTTACTAATGAAGCTTTAATTCAATATGTAAAAAAGTTTATGTTCGGATGCAAATAGATTCGACAATGAATAACTTGGACAGGAGACTTGGGGATTGAGCAACTTGGCACATTATGAAAACCAATAATTTGATTATGAATGTCTCCTACCGCTTGGGACTTTTCTAAGCGGATACAAATGTACACAGACATACGAAAACCTGAAGAGAAATGACTGCCAGAAATTTAAATTATGACATCTATGATTTCTGCCTTTATTTCAAAATTACCACTGTTTTGGAAAGTCTTAATGAAATAGTTTGCTTGTACCAGAAAAGAATCACAAACAAGTCGAACTGCGTAAATAAGTCTCTCGTCATCATGATATGTGATCGCTCTCCTCTTCATTTTATACATTTTCCCATTTAATCAAAAGTTGATTAATAAGTAGGCTTTAATCTCCACATAACCATGTAAATCTCCCAGAGACGCTTATGATTATGAATTACTAACTTGAAAAAACAAATAAACATATTAATGAGAGTGTTAGGTTATAAATGGCAATTCTCTCCCTTTTGTTAGGATAGTCACGAGGATCACGTGACGGTCGGTGAATGATGTCAAGAGATAGATTGATGAACGCAGAGAAGGGGGATGTCGCTTGCCCACAACCGTTGACGTTACAGGAAAAAAAAAACATATGGCCAAACATGGTTCGTAGAGAAATCGCCGTATCTCCAGTTTTCCCTTAGGTAAATATTACAAGTAAGGTTCCCCTTTTCATACACATCGTTTTTTGTTGTATATGTGTTATGGTGAAACACACCTATTCTATGGTCAATAGACTCTCCTACCTAATATAAGTAGGAGTAGTAAGAGAAACGAGGGTCACTCGATGTCGGACGACCGGCTGAACGGTTGACTCTCTCTGTTTGGGCGGGGAGGAACCCGAACGAAGGCTACCCCGAAGGGCGGAGTCTCGTTCAGGGAGGTAAACCGACCCTGAACCCGTTTATACGGGTTCAAAGGTTTTTTTTTTGGCCGAGTCCACGGGCTCGGAGATCCCACGTTAAAACGGGCTTGTGCCACATGATACCCTCGTGGGCGGGGTGACTAAATACTAGTCGATATCGGACGACAGTAGTCGGCAGTTAGTCGAATACGAAAGTAGTCAGCGACCACAAGAAGATTACTCTGCGTAATACCTATTATATCATGTTCCTAACATTTTGTACATCAAACCTATTTTAGGACCGATTTAGTACAAATACAAGCTTCCACTGAGAAATAACTCCACAACAATATGTTGTAATAATTCCTCTCTATGAGACACACACACACACACACACACACACACATATATATATATATATATATATATATTCCGTCCTGTACGTGAACTACAGTGTTGTTATATCGCGGATATGACAATGCCCATACCGAAAGAGATGGATTTGGGGAAATAAATATGTCTTTTCCTCGCTCTCGTTATAAGTGATATCAAAGTTAATAGAATTCTACTTGACACTCAGTTAAAATGATATATGCGCAATTCTGCCCAAAATAAAAATGAATTAGAACAATGGGCGCAAACTTTCCAGTGCGAAAAGTTTCTCAATATTGTTTGTGGGAAATTATGTCAGAAGTAATCTCAGGGATAAAATTGAATATGATAGAAACGAATCATTGGTAATATTTGCAGTTCCGCTCTCAGGCAATATTTGGAATTCATTGATCCAGCAAGCATTGTTATGGTCAGTTTCGTTCCTAACCTATTGCTTGATGTAGTGTGGAATGTCAACATCTTGATATTTCATGTGATATACTTTTCAGCTTTTGCTGGTGTTAAAAGTCCTCAATTGCTGTGTCTTTTTGGTGAAATTATTTGTGATTTTGTAACAGCAGCCACAAGAAGGATGCGACTCTCCTCTAATATCTACCGTTTTCATTTGCTTGAAGCCATTTGTAATCATCTGCAAGTACGGCTCTCTACCGTTAACAGTTTAGATATTTCAGAATGACATATTCATGGCATCTATATGAAACTCTCGATCTAAGCCTCTATTTAAGGACATTAAATTCACTTTTATGTTAATGCTTTTGGTTTATATTCAATTTTCTTGAGGTAAGTATATTTATCTGATCTAATTTTACATAGTATTTTATGCGTATATATTCATTTAAATGAGCCAAAAATTAGTCATGAATCGCATGATGAAAGTGCATGTTTGTTATATTCGATAAGAAAACAGGATTAAAAAAGAGAGATGAGCAGTTTTGTATAAGACGCAAATAAGGCAACAGTTTAAGTACACGTTATTTTGATGTGGCTTTGACTATGAAACCAATCAATACATAAATCTACCGATAATCACTCCCGAAAAAGGAACTAAGTATTTTACGAAAAAAATGCTTTATTGTTCCATTTTTTATTTTCTGTCTTTCGAACACCACGCTCTTCAGTACATGGAAATACGCAAAATGATACAATACAAGCGATGGTTTTAAAGGATGATGAGAGGACTTTAAATTAGGAATAATTGCCTAGTCGTAAAATAAAACGAAACAAACTCATTTTTCACTCAATTTCTAAGATTGAATATACAGACTGACTTACGGTCATATCTTTTTGAAACACTAATACTTGTATGATCATCGGAGTTAACTTGGGTACATCACCGTGCTGTAAGCTATGATTGTAGTGTAATAGATAACGTCTCGGAATTGGAACTCGGAGAGACGAGTTCTTATGCCAGATTGGTTCAGTCTATTCACTTATGTGTAAATCCCCATGGTTGGGAATTATTTAAAGCCACCTCCTTTCCCCCAACTGGGTTTGAAATAGTATATCGAGTATCGAAAATCAGATGTCCAAAAATATTCACTGGCAAAAAATACAAAGAATTATTTTTACTACCCGAAAATGTTTGAGATTTAAACAAACAACAAAAGCTTGATAAGCGTAAGAAACAAATCAGTCGGTGTATATACTGATAATTGTAAAGCAAAAAAAAAAAGTATATTTCATTAAATTATAGCCTTATAAGACACCAATCAACCACTACACTATATTTTCATCATTCATTTGATACTCTGGTGCTTAAAGATCAAATGATGTTCTTTTTTTTCTATTAAAATATATCAAAATAATTTGACATGATTTACGGATGTTGTAACTAATAACGGCGCGGTAAGTGAAATCGGCCAGTCGAGTTCTAAGTGTGTGCCCTTCTGTACTGTTGTAGAAGTGCCTTTGCGAAAGACATAAATCTGTCTCTTCTCTCCCAATCAATGAGTTAATTAGCTGGGTTGAATCGACTTTGTAGAGAAAGTGAAGAAAAACTCTGAATTCCAAACTGTGGAAAAGGCTGCCGTACACCACACCAGTATAATTCACGATGAGGCACACCATTTTACAAATAAGTGAAAATAGAAATATCTTCAAAAAAATAATTCACAATCTCTCACACACACACACACACATATATATATATATATATATATATATATATATATATATATATATATATATATATATATATATATATATATATATATTATAAATAATCTTACAAGTACAAGAAACTATACTCGCTCGGAAAACATTCAGTATATTGATTTGCAAATAAACCAGCCAATACCAAAGGTGTAAGAATGTATAAAACAAGAGAGAACCAAGAACACGTACGTTAACAAAAAATAATCGTCCAGCATACGAGTTCAAGGCCCAAACAAAAAAAAAACCCGATGCGAGTATCCAAAACAACTAAATTAAGGGCTCAATACAATGAGTAGAGCAGACCTAGTTAAACCTAGAGAGCCAGACAAACCTACCAAGGTTTCACCTAAGCGGATAGTCAGGGAAGGCTGACGATCCGCTTAGGTGAAACCTTGATAGATTTGTCTGGCTCTCTAAGTTTAACTCTCTCTCACTCATATATATATATATATATATATATATATTTATGCCTGACTACTAGTACGACTCGACAATCTCTGTTGCAGTCGCCTACTAAGGCACTTTACAGGTGTATTCAACACTCATAGAACTGGTTTATACTATAATTATGCAGAGTGGAACTTCATTCGTTTTCTTCTAGAAATTGTAGCAGTCTGGAATTATTAAGAGTTTGTACAAGGAAAGTACGCACAAACCTACAGTAAGAATGATTTAGATATTATCAAGAAGTCATATATATATATATATATATATATATATATATATATATATATATATACACTTTTTGTTTCCCAACAGGCAGCACCTTTTATAAAAGTATTTGAAAATCAGATCATAGGTTGACACAAGCCTTCAGAGGAAAATTCGGGTTTGAGCCTCGTCCAAACTACTGAACATGACAGATTATGCGTCCGCTACCAGAAAATGTAACTGAGGTCCACTCAGCATTGTTGCATTATTAAAAAAACAAAAACATATGGGCCCTGTCAATGTTGAACGTATACAAATATGTCTGAGAAGCTGACTTCAACAGGGACATGCTAGCTACCCTAGGGGGGGGGTTGTTTAAAAAAAAAATGGAAAAAAGAAAAAAGGAGAAGAGGTAAATATATATGTATATATGTGTGTGTGTGTATGTATATACTTCTATTTGCTTGTACTTCTCTATGGATGTGTATGTTTATGGGTATATATGGGGGTATATATATATATATATATAGTTGAACATCTTTCTGTGTATATATGAACATATCTACACTTATAGTTATGTGTGTGTGTGTTGATACCTGTTATATGTGTGCGTGTCTGTGCGTTTGTGTATGTGTGTGTATGTATATATATATATATATATATATATATATATATATATATATATATATCTTTGTGTCTTGAAATGTACCATCAATGCTAACTAAAAACTACTTTTGACTGGTAATTTTATTTTTATTTTTTATATATTATGCGTATATATCTATTTTTGTGTCCATGTCTATATGCTTTTGTGTCCTTTTTCCCTAATGTCTGTTTTTCTGTTCTGCCTATTTTGAATTTTATCTATTCAACCATTTTTACCTATGTATCTTTGCCTGTATAATTTATATTTTAATAAGATTTTAGAATTCGTTTAATAACACATTCAAACTTGAATATTTCTTGGTGGGTGTATCGGCGTGTCTTTGTCAATGTATGAGTGTGTATATGCATGTCATTGTCGGTATCTGTGAGTATGGTCATTTGTGTGTAACTTTCATTGTGTATGTATGTTGCCATATGTTTTGTAAGAGTCGTGGAGATATTTCTTGTCTCATCGTTTTTTTTTTTGCGTGTTTATAAATTTAAATATGTCTGCGTGTTTGTGTATTCAATTCTGATTGTGTATGTATTGTCTTTTGCATGATTTCATCAACACTTGCCCATTTTTTGTTTCAAATGTATCCAGGTTGTCGCGGCTTTCAGAGCAGCATTAAATCTTAATGTTTTTCCAACTTAATTTCAATAAAAGCAAAATAATTAGAATAACATATGTATTTTTCCTTAGTTTCTTCTTCAAATAATTCTATAATGTTAAACATAATATAGATTAAATTTAAAATTGTTAATTTTTAATTTTATAGTATAGTTTAATATTAATTAGAATGAATTCTATTTTAGTCTAACCCTAACATTAAAGCTTTAAATAATTATTATGACCTAAGTCCGTTGTCAAGCTTTTTGAATTCTCATAAGCTTGTATTTTGATTCGTCATTCCAGGTTATGTAACAGCGTTTCCCCTAGCGAGTGATTTGAACCTTTTAAAGCCTTTTATTCTATATTCAACACCGTCACTTGATAACATCCAGAATTGTTGAAATAAAATGGTATTTTTGTAGTGATTTTATATCATATTTATGTTATAATTTTCGAAAAATTAATTACATTATATATATTTACCCGCGCCCAGGACAGGGTTTTGTGGTCTTTTTATATATTAATCATCATCTGTTATATACTAAGGCTAAGTCTATTTTGCACGGTCGACACTTAGCAAAACTGTAATAAGACAACTTGAGAGTAGGTTTCATTGGGTTAACGTATTGAGCGAGTAAGAAGTATACACAGTAGTTATAAAAGAATTATTACAGTGATATATAACTTAAACAAAGAAAGAAGTTTAACTTAGTTTTGAAGTATCCTACTAATTAAAAATTGGGCGAGAGTTTAATTCACTATCCCCACATTTGATTTTAGGACACTTATTACGACATAGGTATGCAGATGACTCTTTAGCATCAATCCAGTAAGAATGAAGTGAGATGTGGTCAAAGGTTTCTTACTATTAATATAATCCATTTAGATAAGCATATTGTAGTACTATAATTAGAGAAATGCAAAAAGTTAACTGCAAATTAATAAAATTAACAGAAAAACCAATGACAAAAGACAAAATAAATGCAATAAATAAAAACAGATGGCAATTTTCAAAACTTGTTAAAGCAAAATTTTACTATTTGCAAGGGTGCGAGTTTGTCTTGGAGAAGACTGTTTGGACAGACAATACGAGTTTTTTGTTTAGCTCCACTTGTCAATAGAGGTGGGTAGGTCGGTAGGAACTGACATCATTGTTCTTTTAAATGGATGAAAAAATATTCTTGTCCTTAGTTATCCTGCCTTTGGAGTGGGACACAATGTATCTAGTCTTATCACTTTACATTTACATCTCTCTTCTCTTGCTATCCTTCCCCTCACCCTTATACTCTTAACCCCTCTTTCATAGATTAATTTAAAACCTTGCAGTTTGCTAATTCCTTAACCATAATTCCTTTTGTAGCATGTAGAGGCAACAGGCTGTATCTTGCTGCATATGGTGTGTTTTTGTGACACTTGAGGCTGAAAGAAAGGACTTTGCCATTCCAGAAGAATCTACCCCAGACTTCACAAAAGCACCTGTCCACCCACTCATTTGATTAGGGTTCCAAAAGACATTAATGCAGCCATCTTTATTTGGAGGCCCACAAATAAGACAACAAATTTATCATCGCCACACATGTCAGGCCAGTGCCACTGTACTTGTTTAGATAAATGCATAAATGGAATGGTTTGCATTTTTCACAGGGACCTGTCTTAGGTTGTGGTGTGAAATCGTATCCTTGACTGTGTTCACGGAGTGCTTTATAGTGGCAACTGAGTGATGTTCATCAAGAAGGAGGGGCAGAACTGCTATAACACCCGTTTCAAATGAAATACCTCTCTTTTTCTCTGCATTTGGATTTGCCCAAGTAATGTTAATATTGTTTTGTACTTCCTGCGGAAGACTAAACTTCAGCAATCACTGATCTCTGTCAATTCTGACGCAGCTATCTAGTAGAGTAATACTACATTCGCTCTATTTCTATATGAAATATATACAGGAACCTATTAGATACTATTTGAGACACTCAAGTATACATCAAACTAGACTTTAAGTTAGTAAACTCCAGCTAAAAGTAGTACACTATAAGCCGACGCTGAACCCCATGATAAACCTCGGAGCAGTGATGTCTCTAGTGTCCCCTTGTTGTGTTTTAACATCACTCTTATTCACATAACGTAATAGAGCTTGACGGCATTACCTCACTACGTGATCAAAGATATTGCCCAGCAATAGTTGCCTTAATCTTGTATCAAAATTACTGATTTTAAGTCATGAAATGGCCGCCATCTTGAAAATTGCTAAACATTTTCAAATATTAGTGCCAAAATATATTTTCTAAGTCAAAAGACAATCTATTTAACATTTGGATCAACAGTATGTTCCTATTTATAGATGTTTAGCAATGAAACATCCTATTCCTATTTTATGAGACTGTCATCTTGAAAAATGGCGGCTATTTTTCTTCAACTTATGTAACGTACTTTTCTGAGAGAATGGTTCCAAATTTGTAGTTTGTACCATCAAATGAAAGTTTCTTGTGGAATACTGATTGAATCTGCCCCAGTATACAGCCAGCGTTTCCTACACTTATTCAATATGTAATTGAAGATATTTATTAAAATTTCCGATTATTACGATTCTAAAAGGAAACAGAAATACCTATATTGTGTCTACTACGCTGCCCATTAACCTGTTTCTGTTCCATTAAATATGCAATCTACCCGATCTGTATGAAGTTTTTCACAAAAACATCTCTTAATTTAGTTTTATGATAATTCTTATTTTATGTTACATTTGTAAGTATTTTTAATTAAATATGATTAATAATGTAATATATTATACATTATTATCCAAAAAGACAAAATAGAAACATACTGATGAATATAATAACAATGAATTTTTAACATGACTACTTTTGTAGTTTATATATGAGGATTCATAAGGTCATTTTCTACGCTAAATTAACACGGGTTCTGTGGGAGGCTTTTCTAGTTTAACTGACATATACAAAATAATGGTCCACACTATATTTTCAGCCACCTTGCTCTTTTATTGTTTTGCTTAAATGCTCCATTTACTTTGTGAGAGTGCTGATTCTTAAAGTGTTATGGAAACGATGCAGTGGTTTCGATCATTTGTGTTTTCTCATAGTTTAAGAACATGAAGTAAAGTGCCATTAAAATAGTGGTAATGACAGAGATACACCAGCGTGTCGCTATAGTTCCAACTATTCAAGATATATTTTCTCGTTATTTAAAGTACTTGAAGTTATTCCTATGTACATGCCATTATGCCTGAAGTTTGCATGTTAAAATTGATAATTAAAAAGGCCAGTAAAAGTTAAACCAGACAAGTAATATATTATTGCGACTATTTCATTAAGTTTAGCAGATATCACAAAGTTTATCCTTTAAACATATGTTGAAGTTGGTGCTTATCAATTAAAACACCCAAAGGTATCCAAATGTAATATTAAGTTATATCAAAGATATGAACATTCATGTTAGATATCTGAGTGTCTGTAGGATTTATAATAATACCACAAAGATGCTTTATAAATTATGATACTATGTTATTGGTATAGTTAACAAGTTATAAAAACACTATGTAATGTGAAAAAGGCTGATCTTTTTGTATACTTTATATTTTCAAGACTTTGGCGGTATATCCTTTGCACTTATCTTTATTCTTGTTCTTGTTCTACTATCTAATTAGTATAATTGGTTATAATACGCGCATCTACATATTTTGCTTATGAAATACTCCAAGACCTCTTTTCACATGATAGTTCCCAGACGTTTGAGGGCACACTTTTCTGGTTCATACAATTAGTTTATTTTAGTTTCTAATCTCCTTAAACCTTTGAGTATGCCAAGAAAGCTGATTGATAATGAATTCGGTAGCCGCGGAAATTAAGGCATAATTTGGCAATGATTTGTTGCATTGTAATAATACCGTGGACGTATTTATTCACGCGTGCTATATATGTTCCTCTCTAATTTGCTGCAAAGTAACAGAGAGGTTTAAGCAGATATGAACTTATATATGAGACCGAATTTCCATGAGGCATTACCAAAAAATGTTAGTATATTGATAGGTTTTTATTACTTCGACCATCATCTCATGCTATGTCCTGTGCAAAATCCCCAAAAGTATCGCAATATATATAAATCAAATAAAATGCATAAATTTCATTTACAATGGCTTAGGAAAGATGAAAACAAACAAAAGGCTAAGGTTATTTGTTATTCAAATTCTTCTTTGTCACAAGAAAAATGATCTGAACCGTAGAAGAAAAAAGAAATATTTCCAGATTTTATTCCAAAATTGATACCCAACTAAAATTATATATAGTCGCTGAGTTATGCGAGAGTAAGCACTCCAATGACCAGGTCAATTGCTCAAGGATGTAACTCATTGTCAATAGCTGCCATGACAGATGATCCAAACATGCAACACTATTTCGAAGCAAGTAAAACCTCAACATGGGTTGATTGAAGAATTCTATATTAAACTCAATAGACAAAACTATTGGGTAGCTGCAGATAGTTCTGAAAGTATATAGTCACATGTCACCGGGAGTTTGAACTTTCACGTCAGACTATATGATGTCTTTCTCTACCACTCTATCAGAAACTATAGCTGAGACAGGCTAAGATTAGTTGCAGTATAGGTCGATATTTTGTCCGAGCTTGCGTGTTCAAAAGAAATTTGCTTTTAAAAGTGCAACTCATATATGCGTGTGTGCATTTACGATATATGATAGTATCAGAAACAAAAGTTGAGAGGATGTGATGAATTACAAAAGCTATAAACGACACGTTTCGCCGAACATCTGTTTTTTCGGCTTCTTCAAGTAAAAATGAAATCTTATCTTATTTTGACCAGAAAAAACTGAAGCGAACAAACATTCGACGAGTCGCTTAATTTATAGCTTGCCCACTTTGATTTGTTGCGTTTTTAAGTCATGGTCACACACACACACACACACACACATATATATATATATATATATATATATATATATATATATATATATATATATATATATATATTGGCAGCAATCCTTCTTTCATGAACATTTCATTGAACACGACAGACAAGGTGCTTTTATTTAGTTTTTTATAAAATTTTTCATGCAATCTATTTTTTTTCTTTTCAGATGATAAATTATATAAAAACTGCTTTCTTTTATCCGAGTGCTTTCGACTATACATTTAGTCATTTTCAATATTTTAACTGTTAAATAAGAAATAGTTTGTTGTATGTATGTTCTATAAAATGTTTTAATTTTCAAAACACAGTCAAGATATTGTGTTCATGTTCAAAGTTAATATTATTAAGTGTTTCATTTTTATTAATAAGGCTTCCATTATTTTTAACCTTTTTTTGCATGTAGATGATGTTATTATATCAGTGTGTTCAAACCCGAATAATATGAGAAATTTTATAAAAACTAAATAAAAGCAACTTTTCTGCCGTATTCAATGAAATGTGTGAGGATATATATATATATATATATATATATATATATATATATATATATATATGCATGCTTCATTAAAGACGGCTGACAAGGTACTGCGATTAAACATTTTATTTAATTTTTCATGTGTTCGAACAAGTGTTGTTTTTTCTGTACCCAGTGTACAGAATATGTCCAAATGTTCTGTAATTCGTAAATAATTTTTGGCTATACTTTTTCGGTTTGATCAGGAACAAACGGATTACATAAATAATTACATCACTCACACTATTACAGACAGCTTACATTACACCTATCCGACCACAGCTCTATTAGAATGGATTTAAACACACTTACCAAAATCCATCCGAAACATACTAGTAAAAAATGTAAGAATAACAACCACGCCCACATGTTTAAATAAGATTAAAAATATTCGAAGCCTTAATAATACAAAAAAAAGCCAACACACAATAATACTAACTATGAACACAGCTACAATGTGGTGTGCTCGGAAAATACCGACATCTCTATAATTATAGAAACATACATACGACCCCTTAACCCAATTAAAAAGTAAAAACAAAATCAACTTCGCAAATGGCTACAAGTATCGCTGACAGCACCCATAATAACGGAACGTTTAGACAGTTTCTACACACTCTGTCTCCAAGAAAGAAATCACTTGTTCGAACAGAAGAAAAATTAAATAAAAAGCTTTAAACGCAATACCTTGTCTCTCGTCTTTAATGAAAAATATATAAATGAAGAATTGCTGCCTAAATACACACACACTCTCTCTCTCTTATATATATATATATATATATATATATATATATATATATATATATATGTATATATGTATATATATATGTTTCAATTATTTTTTACTTTGAGCTTGTGCGTTATATGTATGTTTTTTAGTGTGTTATAGATATGTTTTATATTCTGTTAGCAAATTGTTGCATAGTTTGTTGTTAATGTTGGTAAGAGCTGACTTTTTCTTTTTTTTTACTATTAGGACTTGCATTATTTTTAATCTTTTTTTTACAGATTGACGACGTTTTTATGTTTGCGTTTTCTACTTGTATGTTTCGAATGAGTCTGGTAGGTTTGTGTGTGTGTTTAAATGGGTTCTATTTCTAATAGAGCTCTGGTCAGATAGGTGTAATATAAATCTTCTGGATAGGCAAGTAGTTGTGTGACTAGGCCACAATGTGCTAGCCGTGTTCGGAAAATAAGACACCTCTATAACACACTAAAAGAACACATAACGCACAATTAAATTGAAAAAATAAAATCATATCTGATAATGGCTAAAATTATAGCCGAAAACCCTAGGAACTATAGAAGATTTGGACAGTTTCAACACATGATAACGAACATAAGAAAAATTAAATAAAAAGCTTAACCGCAGTACCTAGTCTATAGTTTTTAATGAAACATGCATAAATGAAGGATTGCTGCCACACACACACACACACATATATATATATATATATATATATATATATATATATATATTATATATATATATATGTGTGTAATAGAATACTTTTACAAACTGTGGAAGCGGGTTACTCTCACTAAAACAAGTACAGACGCCAATACTTCCTTTTTCAGTTAAGTTTAAAGTTTACGGTAGACGCTGTTAAATGTACAATCGGGCTTCTTCGATCCATAGTGGTACCACGAATCCAGTCTCGGCAACGCGACGGTAAGCAGCATCCTTCAGTCTGGAAAGGCAATCTGATACAGCCGTACAGCCTCGTGTCAATTAACATGCCTGCTCCCGATATTAATATTGTTATTTGGAACGCTTCTCCGTTAAATCACTACTAGACATTTTAGACGTTGAAGACAGACTAACTACAAATGTACGCGAATGCCAAATGTAACCTAATCTACATGGTACCATAGCGCCATCTACCGTAAAATTTCTTTAAACTTAACTCAAAAACAAAGGATTTGCGGACATATTTTATTCTAGTTTGCTGTGAGGAATCCGCTCCCAAATTTTGTAAATATATTTTTGATACACCCTCTGTGTGAGTATGTTATATATATATATATATATATATGTTTGCCTTTAGTGAGCATAACATTGGTGATATTATCGGTTCCCTCAGCCCGAGATTGCTGTATTATGAGGAAAGAAATTATCGAGAAATTTTCTGAGATTCAATGCGATGCATATCTACCCATACGAAGAAACTGGAGTAAAAGGCTGCTTTATATATTCATGGTGTGACAGAAAAGAACAGTAGCACAGAAGCGTAAAACTCAGCTGCTTCCCAATTTTCATCTGTTGATTGATACATACAGTGCACATCGCCTAGAGGTCGAGCAGATGTTGATGAAGTAGTTCTGTGCGTATATAATAAAAATTTCCAGTAGTGATTTTATTTATTTTTTAAAATTTTTATTTATTTAGAAAACTACATATTGTACATAAATTTGAAAACTGTTTTTTACCCCGTTGGAAATTTATGCACATACCTAATATATGACACATTCTTAAGTAATTAAATACTTCTTCCTCTTTCACACCGATAATGGCAGCCGATTTTAAACAAGCAAAAACAAAAGTTATTTCTAACAAATGATAAAAATAAAATTTCAATAATTTAATGAAAACACAAAAAGTATGTTAAGATTTCAGATCCAAATACACGATAAGCTTCACACTTTAGAAATAACCTGAAAGCTGTTTTTTCTTGTCTAGATTATAAACATATCTCTGGACAGACTGTTCTAATGTTTTACTGGGCTTTTGTGACATACTTGATTCTATGGAGAAAATTAATTCGTGTAAGATAAAACTGATGAAAATAAAGAAATTCCGATAATGAACTTTTGATAGTCTCTCAGTTGTGAGAGAAACTTTTTGAATAGATAACGAGAAGCATTATGCAATATATAGATTCTGTGGGATGAATTGTGCTATTGTAAATGTTCATTTTAAACCAGGTATAACAGAATTTAACTTCCAGGCAATTTAGAAGCAGAAATAAACTTTCAATTCTGCAATTTGGTTCTATATATATTTTTTAAAGATCATTTCCTCCTAAGTAAAGCGGGAAAGCCTCCAAGACGCAAGGTTTTCCGAGAGGGAAAAAGAAACTGAGAAAACGCAGTCCGGACCGATTATAGTGAAGATTCTTCCTTGGATTTTATGGAAAGTTATGGCCAGATAACCATGAACTTTTGCATAATTTTTAGATTATTATCAGAAGCAACATAATATTCAGTGCAGGAACATGTATACGTAAATGGTTCAAGATATATTCCATTGAGCAAACCAAATTTCCTAACAGATCTAAATTTTAATTTCCAACAATCACGGCAAAAGTTATAATGGTTTAAAAAGTTTGATATTTTCAATTGAATTAACATATCTATTCGAAGTTCAATTTGTTATCATCCTGGCAGATAGGAATACTCGGAAATATATATTCTATATACAGTGTGGTCTGAAATTCTTTTCAATGGTACATAATATTCTATTTTAGTTGCCTGACACGAGCTACAGTTTGGAAGAGAGGCTGCTTGAAAGAGTATGGACACATGATCGTGTGCATTCTGGCAAGAGCATGGAGAATGTGCGTCATGACTTCATTAATATATCGCTCTCATTACTTTTTGGTAGGAGGTGACAAGATATCGGAGCACTCTGTATATTGCTAAGGAGTAATCAGAAGAACGGCAGATAGCATTTGACATTGCATTTATATTTTTACAGATTAAAGCTGTCTGGAAATCATGGAGATCGAAAGAAGTTTCACAAGCGAAAAGTGCTAGAAAAGAAAAGGTTTGCATAGAATTTAATGTTACATCTGGCCAGCACGACTGTAAATTTGTCAGGGTTGATCAACAGTCTAGTACTTAGCTTAAATTCGAAAGGTCTAGGAACCATAGTTAAGCGCTCATCCGAAAAATTAAAACATTTCTAGAAAATGCAAAAGAGGCAATCTTACGTCGGTGGGAAAGAGACAAAAGCCGAGACGCCACCTCGGAACAATTTTTTTTTTTTTAATTTTACGTAGCAGCTCTAGATAGATAGCACAAGCACCGGGCCATATGTGGAAGCAATATAAAATTTGAGTGTGGAGTGGGGGTTATAGTTTCTGAAACAAAATTAGACATGATGAGACAAAATGGAAAGTGCTATAACAGCACGTTTCTCTGAACGTGTCATCGTCTTCAGATCAGAATTTACGAGAGTCGATTTCAATTAACAATAAATTTAACATTTATCTACAATTCAAATAATACAACCAGCATTTTTATTTTTAAATCTTATACTTTAGAATGCAACATAATGTATAAGCTGTCCTTTATATGATTGAAAAATACCAATAAGTTAAAGAGATAAATTACTCATTCATAATGAAAAAACGATGTTTTTTCTCGAAAAATAATCAGCAGTAAATGACAGCTAAGTGTTTAGCGACTGCTATGTTTTTCCATGCCCACATTTTATTCATCTGCGCTTGGCTAATAAATCAATACTGCCTTTCTATAGGACAATTTAGCCATCGAATTGTTGCTTTGAATTTTTCGGTTTTTCAACGTTCTTACTTGCTTGTTTCGTTAGTATAAATTTAACGATCGATCAATTTTTAACAAATCCCATATTTTAATGCAAAATTAACTTTTCCAACGGTTTCGCTGGGAGCTTATCTGTAGCTTTAAAAAAGGAGACTTTTTCACAAGGCGCCAGTAGAATCCACTAAATTTCGCCTGTCAACACAAATCTATGACTTTAATCACAACATTTCAAACACACACACAGAATTTCATAATACATATATACATTTCTCTCTGTGACTCAGCCAAGTTCAATCAACCAAGACTCTGTTGATTTCTCTAACACAACACACTTTCTGATCAATTGTATACTTGTGTTATCTATTCTAACAGCAGACTTGTTCTAACATTGATTCCTGAACATTTCTCACTCAAGAGAACTTTCTTTCGAACAATCAATTACAAATCAAAATACGGAAAAAGGGAAGTAACTTATTTTCCCTTAATCTATACATTGAATACAAATTATTGTACATTTTGTTCTTGTATGTTATTTCAATATATACTTGTTGATTCCCCTTTGGTGTTTCGTTGTTTTCTTGAATCATTAATAATAGAAAAAGATATATGCACAATCAACACGCCATAACAAGAGTAAGAATTTACATTTACGCACTATATCCCAATAATTTTCCTTGTTAATTAGTTTTAGCGATGACTTTTTCTTCATGCGCTCATGTTAAACAAATGGAGGAGTTTAGTTTTGCATGGCGCGAGGCTAGTATTCCCAACTTACCTAGTTGTCGGTGATAGTAGATGAATGTAAGAAGTGCTTTAACATTAGCAAGATTATATAAAAAATATTCTGCATACCAGAAAATATGAACACGTGTAAATAAAGAAGATCAAATACTGAATTCATTTTTACACTTTCAATGTTCTGAATTAATGTTCTGGAAATTGAGCTACATAAACATAAGGCTTAATTATGAATCCTTGAGTTAACTTTTAGTATCACCCAACTTTTTCTGCTGAAGGAATCCATTAATGCTCGCTAGGTGGTGTTCTATAAAGCAGTATGAAAAGGACAATTACAATCTTTGATTCCGTAACTATGACATTCTCAGTTTATTGAACATAAATTACACAACTAACTGGTGGAATTAAACATAGGTAAAAAATTTATTAAAAATAATGTTTCTGGAAATGTTCAAAATTTAAAGAAAATCTGATTCCGACATACAGGCGCCGTGAAGCTTTAAGGCACTATGAATTCTCCTATTCACTTTTGTCATTATTTCTCAGAGAAAAATTAATGTAATTATATTGAGATTTATGCTGATATGTCATTAATAAGCTTAATATAACTTATAAATAAAGTCTCAAACCAAACATATTTCTGAAAGTACGTTTTGTAAGGTTTTAGGTGAGCACAAATTCAAGAGAAAGGTTGGATCCTGTTCAATAAAAGAGACAATGAAACTTTAAACTGACTCATAACCAACTGGTAACCTAATACCATTAAAATTCTCAGTTTATTATCTCGTTTCTTTAGCTTTATGATCATTTGTATAAGGTGTATTAATTTATTTATTTTTTTCTTCTTAAAATGTAAATAAATACTGAATTCATTTGAGATCAAAATTTTCAAGCGAATGTTGTTACACCTGGTAACAGTTTTCGCTGACATTCTTAATGTAATACTACGAACCTTCAAAATGCATAGCTCTTATAAATAGAATAGAAAATAATAATTTCAATTGACATCTTTAAACATTATCAAAATATGTTTGGAAGTAATCCTTCATCAATATGAGAAAGATCTAGAACAATTAGTCTTCTTAAAGTGTTTACATTCCTGAAAATCATGTTTTACTATAATTATTTCATAAATTTTAACCGACACTAAGATTAAATGTTTGGTCAATAAATGCCGAATTTTTCCCTAATTTTATCATGTTCAGTGCAGTTAATATCAAAATACTCATATAAGATTAATGTACTTCTTTCTATGTGTGTGCCTTATAGAATGACAGAATATGGAAATATTAAATATAGTATCGTGTAATCTGTCAAAGGATTTCATATTATTGCATATTTTAAGGAATTTAGGGGTAGCGTTTTAACAGAGGATGCTAAAATGCGACACATATTGGACAGATAAAAAACGTTCTAAAAGCTAAGAAGGCGCTGGGAAACGGAAAAATTGTTTTCAAAAATCTGCTATATAGCTATGTGTTACCCATATAGTATATGGCGGTGAATACTGGACAATCTCCCCACAGATGAGAAGACTAGACACAACAAAAATGCCGTTCTACAGAAGGATACCGAAAATTATATGCACTGAGCGAAGTAATAAATAAGTCTTAATGCAAATGGCGCCAAAAAGAACAGATTTATTCAGAATCTGGAAAAGACAGATGAAATTTCTTGGATAGTTAAAAGAACTCGAATAACTTAAATCTCTCGGGCCATGTTGAGGAGAAGTGGCATAGGGGAAGACAGCGAGCCATTTTACGAGAGAACTTGTTTGGATGGATGGCGGAAGAGGGGGTCGTTATCAATTGTCACAGAACACCAAATATTCCAGCAGAAGTGATTGATGGCTAGTCATTTTATGCACTCAAAATTCGTTGCTTTCGTGGATTTCATATCCAGTGGCCATATATTCACTGAACTCAAATAGTTTAAAACACTAAACTTTCGGAAATAAACGTTTAGCTGTGAGGGACCATGATGTTTACAGAATAGTTTTACTACGTAAGTAAAACTAAGAAAAAAATAGTAATTCTACGAATATTGTTGAAATAGTTTAACGCACCCTACATGTACTCATTCCTTATTGAGAGTATTTATTTTTCTGATTGCTTGTCAAGCAACTGTTAATAATGCAAGTCCTTGTTGAAGAAGTACAAAAGAAGCTGCATTTGTTTAAGTAGACTTTCTACACGTATGATATCTCTGCTTTCCTGCAATGATGGGAGAATTGTATCAATCTTGATGGTGAGGATACGAAACTGGATTATAGTCCTACTAGTAATATACGAAGAATATCCTATTTTGTCGCTAGTTGGAAGCAATACAACCATTTAGATGGGCAGATGGCACAGTGCGTACAGGCGCTAGATAGATTCAGTGACAGGACCCAAAGAATGTGAGTTCGATACCTGGTTAAGGCGGTGCAAAAATTGGAAAGGGGAATTAACTGACATCCATTAGACATGGCACGTGGAACTAGAACAGTCTACCCAAGAAATCGAAATAAAAGGTTCAGTTCGACATTCCAAACACCTTAAGAAGGCCGGAGCGTACAAAGGCCGAAACGTTGTGATAAATATGGCAAGAAAGATGTTGGCAATATTCCAAATAATGTAAATAGTGTACATAACACCTCATCAAAGAAATATTGAGAGATTCATGTAGATTCTTTCTTCTTTATATGTGCCATGTTCTTTCAGGACATACACGATCATGGCTCTCCACCACCTCCCTCTATCCCTTGCAGCTTTCAACAAGAGCCTTCCCTCTCCTTCCTCCTCAGACCACGTTCTGTCATCCACTTGCTTATGCCCTCCAGGTATGTCAGGCATTGTTTTTCCTTGTCTCTCTTTCCCTCTATTCAACACGTGAGTATCAGATTCTCCAGGCCCTTCATTCCACATTATGTGTCACAGAACTTCAGCTGCTTCTTCCTGATGTTAAGTATAAGCCCCCTCCTTGTTTGCAATCTTTCTAAGGCCTCATCGTTGATCACACGCTCGGTCCATAATATACTTAGCATCCTTCTCTAGAACAACATCTCCGTCGCCTCGAGAATCTTCTTCATGTTAGAGAAAATCGTCCAACCTTCGCTGCCGCAAAGGAGGACAGATGTCACGTAACAGCTCAGTATTATATACTTTGTTACCAAAGAAATCCTCCTGTTCCATAATACTCTGCCCATCTTTTGGAATGTGTCTTTGGTCATCCCAATACTTCTACGAATATCAGTTTCGCACTTTCCATCCTCTGTAAAGACGCTTCCCAGATATTTACGCTTCCGTGTTATTTGATTCTAGTGTTTCCGACCTTCATATCACATTTCGGGTTCATCCTCTTACTGATCACCATGCATTCTGTTTTCTTGTAGTTTATGCTTAGTACTTTCTTCTTACTCTCCGTCGCTACCTCCTGTAGTTTTGTTAAAATAATGAATGAGATTTATCTATTATTTTTATTTTAATTTACCGATGAATTTTAATGCGAAGATAGGCTGAAAGTTTCACAGGCTGACAATGAAGGATTGGTCCTAGAGTTGTGATTTCGTGCATGTATTAATTCTAACTAGCTCACAAATATATCTCTCGAAAATAATAACAACAGAATTGTTTCTTTCCAGCGACTTCTCTTAAAGATGGACACAATTTGACATTGTACTGTTGTCAAATACCTACGTAATACCGGTTTAACCCCAAGGACATTCATGCTATACGGTACTAAATTAGGGATGCCAATCCAGATTTATCAACAGTGCAAAAATGAACAGGTAAATTTAGGAGTGAAATGGTATAGACTTGAAGAAGTGTCAAGGCCTGGATGATCCTGTGCAGATGAAAACATTTGTCGAGTTCAACACATACTGACAGATGGCAGGTGATTTAGTATCAATCAAATAGTCAATGCTATTAGGATATCGCGGAAGAGAGGTAAGAATATTCTTCTCAATGAACCTGACACCATGAAGGTTTCTGCTCGGAGGGTACCACATCTTCTGACATCAGATCAAAGGCGAATCAATGTGATAAAATCACCGGCAAATCTGACACTGTATGAAACAGATTCAGCTGGTTTTCATGAATGTTTCCTAACCTAAAATGAGTGTTCATCCCTTTAAGACAAAAACAGAGATACAACCCATGCCGTGGAAACACCCCACCTCATTATCTTCAAAGCAGGTCAACATTTTTTAATCTGCAGGGTAGGTGAATTCCTATATTATTTGGAATTCAAAGGGCTTTGTAACTATATAGTCATTTCATCATTGGAGAGTACACTATCAAATTCCTGAATCAGTTTTGAAAAGCAATCAAGACCAAACACTAAGGAAAACTAAGAAAAGGGGTCTTGTGTCATCTAGAAATTCTTCATCATACAAGTTATTGATTTCAATGGCTACTGTGAGTGGCTGCGGTTTTGAGGTTAGGTGAAAAGTTAGGGTTATCACCAAGTCGACTATCATCAGTTCCCCAACATGAAAACACTTTATTGGAAAACAGTATTGCAGTGATGATGAAAAGTTTTCGTTGAATAGTCAGTTGTTTGTTTACCTGGAAAGAAACTATACATTATTAATAAGTCAAGATGAAATTAATGCGTGCAAGATGTTTCAATTCTAGCATCACTCCTTCATAAGCAGTCTGCGAAAACTTCATCCTATCATTGTATCTTAGATTTAATAGGAAGAACTGTTTACAAGTCCATATCAATCGAGTTAAGCCTGAGGATTTTGACAAAGCCCATCTTTCTTTAAGGTTTGTGAACTTGTGCTACTGAATCACAAACAAAGCCATGTGCCAAATAAGAGAAACCCTATCAACAGTGGCGGATCTAACGCGAACAGAAAATAAAAATACAATAAAGTGGTTGACCTTCCACACTACATGAAACAAAAGGTTAGGAAAGAAAACTTTACATATACTGTAAAGAAAAATAACTGCTACTGGACATGAGAAAAAAACTTTTTTTCCTAATTTGTTTTTTGTTTTTTTTTTGTTTTTTTAAATAATGATTCTTTGTCTGTAATTCAACCTCAAAAAATCTTGGTTGCTCAGTCAATGAATAAAAAATATTTTCTGTAGAGAAACGGATAATATTACCATTAATATTACCAGTATCTAATGTTCCAAGTTCTTGGATGACTTCAGTAATTGCCTAGAATCAATATCCTTCATCTGAGAAACTTGTGATGACTGTAATTGAAACTCTAAATGAGAAAGTTTTCTTACCCAGAATGTATTCAGTATCACATAAACTTAATATATGATTTTAATTTAAATTTTTTTTTTATGTCAAATCAATATGGTGTTCTGTCGTTTCTGATAGGTAAATTGACTCAATAATAATAGGTAAATGAACTAAATAATTTAATTTTATCTTTGATGTGTTCTATCTCTTCAGGATGTGGTTAACATATTCCTATCCCTTGTAACTCATTAAATGTTTACGTTTTTGCTCTCTCTCTTTCTTTCATTCACTATTCTGTTGTACATCTATAGAAGATTGTGACGGAGGTTACTTGCTTTTCAACTGGACTTTTACCTTCCTTATGTCTTGTGATTGTCATATTCCCCAAACCGTCTTTCCTCATTAAGTATTATGGGAATTTCAACTTTATTTCTAATGGTAATTGTTCTGTTTTTCCCCTATATTACTGACCAAGGTATTCTCAGGATAAGTAATTTTCGGCTTTTTCGCGTTTGATTAACAATCTAACATAGAATCACTGTGTCAAGAAACGATAAAAAAAGATTGTAATTTGAAGTTTGTTTTTTTTCCAATAGAAAAAACTCGCCTGCTTTGTAAGACATCTTTGAAATTTTTTGCTTCCCACAACGAGCGAACGTCAATCTCTATTTCCGATGTAAAGTCTCTAAAAATGAAGTCATTCGTGATATTTTTACAACTAAACTTTCTAAGACATTAATGACTTATCAAATAAATAATTTTAAAAAAATCTGGATTTACAACTGAACATTAAATCGAGATTACTTTATTCATAGGGTTTTGTTTTTCATTTACAAAATGTCTTTAATGGAATTTGACATATTTTTATTTTATGATAATTTTAATAGACTTTTTATGAAAGTGTTATTGTCTTCATAGAATTACGGGATATATTTTAAATTTTTTTGAAGTTGCGTGTAGAAATGAATGTTTTTTTGTTTGATAGTGTTTTTTTTTTCAGTCTAGAGAAAATAACTAGACAAGTCTAATCATACTAAGAGCTGGTCGGGCAATAAAAATCATTCATTGTTTGCCTTGTTAAATATATTCTTTAACGAATGTTATACATGAAGATGGCTCTAGAAGGAAGCGATAGAAACAAGATGACCAACACATTGTTTATTCTGCACGATGTTAGCACTTTTCTGTTTAACATAAGTCGGTTTTCTTCGATTTTTTACCTCTTTTTTTTGCTTTGAATTTTCCAACTCTGATTTATTTTTCTAAACTTTAGTTTTATCATTTTATTTTGCATAATGCTTTTTACTTTGAAATAGTATCTTGTCGATTCAAAAATCAATACCGAATTGCCTCTTAGTAACGTCGTGATGAAATTTCAGTCAATTTTCTTAGATTAGTACTTGATCAGCTGTTACACTTATTTTTTCTCTCAAAAAAGATCAGCATAAAAATTCAACAAACGCTGAGATTTACTGACCTACAAACATGCAATATTTTTATCTTTGAAATTTTTCTTTTCCAAATTCCTGGCATATTTAAACATAAAAACTGTAGAATATTTCGGAGACATTGATATATTAGTCTATTTGAGAGAAGATAAAGATTCACCATCAGTTATATTTAATATTGCATTATTATGGTGCCATTAACACTGTTTTAAATAAACATTAACTTATAGATACTGTTGAGATATATTTTACAGAAAACGGGATAACTTCTAATATCAAATATTCTATACAGAGATGAAGCTGAAGACATGTAACATGAATAGAATCTGTTCTCTCTAAAACGTATGCCAAGATCAATCAAAAATATGGCTTCCCTCTACTTGAATGAAACAAAAATATCAATTAATATAACGGAAATGTCCCATCTCTAATTAATTCCTAAAACCTATTTGACGAAGCTGAAATAAAAAAACACAAACATGTTAAATTTATAAAAGTATACTAATTGATCCCTATCATATATTGTTACAACCAGGGTTTCGTTGGTACTACAATAGCCGGGACGCAACAAGAAAATAAAAAAAATAAATGAGAGTATCACAGGTTTCAATGTAAGATTGATGAAAAGAACGATGGAAGGAGAATTCTCCAATTCCGGACATCGGTGAACGCAGTGAGAAAACGAACAATATGCAGACACAGAACAACAGAAGACAACACGAGAACATATGATAAAAATACTTCATATATAAAATATACAGTGTATTAAATTAAAGAAAAGAAAAGAAAACTAAATACTGATATAAATTCTTGATTAACGCCGTTCAATCCTTGCCGAGGGCGAGTAGTATACGCAAATAAACCACAGGAGTATAGACGACTTGGGTTTGAGAATGTCGTTCAGTATTCTTTCGTCGGTCATTCGTTTCTTTGTGACGTCCATTTCCTCTGAAAGCAAACAGCTAGGTCTAGTTTTGGTGACGTCCGATTTTTCTGAAAGCAAACAGCTCAGTAAAGTTGTTATATCCCAACACGCGCGAAAAAAAAACCGTTACGGGTTAAGTCAGTTGTCGGCATGTGAAAGTGAGTAGGTGTTATCCATTGAATACTATTAGGGTCATTTGTACTTATCAGACAAGCAGCGTTCGTCTTGCCTGCGATCAGAGACGGACAGGAGGTAGGAGACAGGAAGGTTCTCTTCCAAGAACTGGCTTTAGTTTAACCGGGTACAAAAATAAAAAATTCCATAATCTGCATATTAACAAATATAAAGAGATGACTGTTATTCTCATATCTCGTCGCAAATATGTAATATATATATATAAACCTGGATGATTGGCTGCTTCACTAGTTATGGTCGAGAAGAATGATTTAGTATCTGTCTATATGAAGACTGATGAAGGCCGAATTTTTATTAAGATAAAAAGCCAGTTACTTTCAAAAATAATAAATCTTATATTTTTCGGTTAGCGTTTCTGTGTAGCTAATTAACTATCGGAAGTTGAGACATATTAGCAGCAGCCAAAAAGGTTGGTGGCCAGAAAAGTTTCTACTTTTTTCCTTACAAAATTTTGCTCCCGTGTATAATGAAAATTTATTTAAGATTAATGACTGAATATAAACATATTCCATCTTTATTTATCCGTCGAAGATCACCGGATATTATGCCAATTGCACTCTTGTGCTAATACCACCTACACAGAAAACTTGAACGAGAAAAAAAGCTCAAAAATATATGAAATAGAAATATGTGCCATTAAAATGTTCTCCGTTAAATCTCTTGTCACTCTTGATCAGTGTGTCACTGAAAGCTGCACTGATTTTTATTAATAATTTTTTTGAACCCCCGGAATTTCCAAATGCATCGGTTCGTCTTTCATAAAAGTCTCTATTCTTAGACATTAAAAGAAATATCCTTTCGGACGTCCACAGTTATCAGGTATGTTATTCAGCTGATGATTACTGACATTTTCAGTTTTCTCGAAATATTTTTACATTCCAGTAGAATTTTTAAATTCCAAAGAAATGCCATATTTTGAAGCCTAATTTTCTTTTTATAATAAATTGCTGATTGAGAAACACCATTTCTATTAATCGCTTTATGAGTGAGATTCTTTTATGTAAATAAAAATAATATCCTACATCAAATCCAAAAATTCAAAAGCGTTTTCACAGATTCTACAATATATGGGAGCAAACAGTAGAACGATTTGTTTAGACACTGGAACATGAATTCGATTTTACATCTGTTTATAGAAAAAAGTTTTAAATCAAAAAATATTTTGATGAACGCTGAAAACACTGATACGTTTGTATGGTAGAGTTAATCCTTTCTATGTGTGTGTGGACACTCTAAGAAAGAGAATTTACTCATATATCAAATATGCACAACTATATATATACATATATAAGGTAGGATGTGTGTGTGTGTGTAACGAATGCACGGCCGCAAATTTCGACGTATTTGCACCAAAATTTACATGCACATGCTCCAAGTTAGTGGTAAGGCCAAGACCGACTTTGCAATTCCCAACTCCCATCGATAGTGGAAATAATCGATTTTTTCATGCGTCTACGGCAGTTTTCATGTAGTTTGCGGCCATTTTCTCAGAGTGACAGCCTATAGCCGGCTGCCACGAATAGGCAGGAAAATTCTATTGGGAGCGTGAGAGGCAACAGCGGACTGACACGAATGTTAACTAGCATGCTACCATGCAAAAAAAATCGATTGATGCATTCGTCACAAGTAGGAAAAATTTAAATCTGCATGACACTTTATTCCAACTGGCTCATTCGCTTGCTTAAACTCAACGTTGATTCTGATTCCGCAGAAATGTGTTGGGTGTGAAAAAGTATTTGTTGTTAACATTCTTTTTTCTATTCCGTTTTTCCAGTTACGAGTCCTTTTTTAAAGCTGATCGTTTTGTGTTCATTTTGTTTAGTTCTTTTTTCGTAAAAGATTTAATGTTTAGTATAGAGCTTAGAAACAATTCGCAGTGTGAGATAGGGGAAAAAGTAAGGCATGTAACAACATCAGCATGGCAAAGGGCACTACTTTAAAGGTAAGGAAGGGCAAAAATATTTTAAGTCCAGTGATAGCGATTGCTGTATGTGTCGTGGACTTTTGAATCAAGCACAGGCAACGCCGTGCCATGCTGCTATATATATATATATATATATATATATATATATATATATATATATATATATATATATATATATATAATGTGTGTGTGTCTATCAAATTGCATTTAATTTGGTCAGTTCAACAGTTTATTTAAGACAAAACATTTCGATCAATCTAGTTAATACTTTTTTTTTCTCACACTCCTCGCTTGCGGAATTCTCTTTCAATTCTATGCTTTCCGCCCAAAATTAATCTTAAATTTAAATTCAGAGTTAATCTTTTCCTATTGTCCTCCTTTACTACTCTTCTTTTGTTCTTAGTCCAAAGTAAAATTTATGTTTTTTTTAATCCTTCTACACCATGTAACCCTTTGTGTTCTAGTGTCTTTAGTGTATTTTGGGTGTGAAATCGATTTATATATAATGATGAATACATGGCATCTAGCCAAAATACAAAGAGACTCGCATTAAACTACAATTTTTTTTTCTTTCGTTATCCTAATATTCACCCTAACCAAGGCCAGAGGGTCTCTCCAAATAATCAGTTGTTGCGTGAGCGATAACAGGAATAGCCGTAGCTTGTGCGTATATATAGGGAAGATAAGAGTTAAACTTAGATTTAAAGAGGTTAAGATGGTAGGGCTCGGAAAATATCCTCCTGTGATTCTGTTTTACAAAGAAACAGTTCTTGAAAAGAAGTAATCCATGTAATAGTCAACCCTTATTAAAGGAATAAATAATCGTGACAGATCTAAAAATGTGGAAAACTTGTTTTAATCTAATATTCAACTTTCAAATTACAACATCCTTCATATTTATCGTACAATCAATAAATAGATTAATAAAATAGATAGATATATATTTTTACGTTGACGTTTCAACAATTATATACCCACACGCAACATTAGTGTATACATAGAATACCTACTAGTATATACATGCTTTATAACATCACAAAAATGAACACTTTACATCTACCTCACCAACGTATACTAACAATATAGAAATTTATGAAGGTTTCCCATGGTTGTTATAGTATATAGTTAGCCTACTGTAATATCATTCTTTTATTTGAACTATTATGCTACTTAGTTGAACCGGTAAGGACAAGGCGAACTCATTTCCTTATGATCATTTTTAACAACCCATCGTCTCCTCGCCAGATTTAAAAGTTAAATCCTTGCAGAAAAGACGAGACAAAATATGAAGAAAACACGCAGGAAGCATGGATGATTTTCTTGTCGTACATTAGTAACAGAAACATGATGGTGATTCTCATATAGCTAACATTATTTTTATTCAGCTCCATAATTCGTTAATCACGGTCGGCCAGAGCATGTGTGGTTTATTACGCGAAAGTGAACTCTATATTTTCAAGAGTTAATATGAACCTCTCTTCTTGTGTCTTTAGAGAACCCTCAATTATTTTTTTTCACGCAGGCTCAACCTACATTGATCTGGTTTGACTAGGGGTTTGCATACCGAGAACAGCCACTGGCATTGTGCAAAGTGAACATTTCAATCCTTGGTTATATCATTGCTTAGGTCAACCCGCTGTTTTATCTGACTTCTTTGACAGTCTGCAACATCTACTCTAGCATCAGGTTCAGGGTACAGGCGCATCTCATGCTACAAAAAATGAATCTATTTTAAAACTGAACTGATAGGTTCTCATACCATACTTAAATTTAATATTTCCTATGCTTCAAGTTTTCGTCAAAATTCTTTTCGGAAACTTGAAACACCGATTACTGGATGAATACTGAGGTTAAGCAGCATCTAGCCTGGTCAGTACCTAGTTGGATGACCGGTTCGGAATACCAAGTGTTGTAAGCTTGGATGTGCTGGTAGTATAATTGAAAAGGTTTGGGAAGTTTTAATCGGAGTGCCGAGTTGCAAATCTCGTTGCTTTCTTCATACTTACGCTCAAATAAGCGCGGGAAGGTAGGAACATACCTCTTCTCGTACAGTTATTATCTCGTAAAAATTCTTAGAATTTATAAGTATTTCCTGGCTTTAAATAACTTGCAAATGGTTGATAAGTCGTAGAAAATGAATCAATTCAATCAAATGATGTAGTTATTGATGGTTGTGGGAGTGGAATAATTGATAGCAGAAATCGGAAACCAGAGTTTGAATTCCACTCGTTTCATTCACTTACGTGCAAATATGTTTTTGGGAAGGATATGAATCCAACTTCTCCACCTATGTATGGGTAAAATAGTAGGAGATTTTACTGCAAAAATTTGGTTTTTCGCAGAAAATTAAATTATTCGTGAAAATCAAAATATGTTTCAGTTTTAAATGACCTGAAAATGAAGCCTTAATCAAAATAGAGGGGGGAAACAATTTGCTATTATTGAGGAATGTAATGCAAGATTTTGCATCCCATTATAAGTTAAAATGCAGATCTAAAGGAATGGTGATGCTGAAAATAAAACATTCAAAAGTTGAGCCACAAAAGAAAATGTAGCGGAAAATTTATTGCAATATTTTGGGGCGTTGAAATAATAATCAATACATTCTCACGTATCAACTCACCTCGGCATAAGCAAATGCAACTTGAGCTGTCCAGTCTTGTAACATTGCAATGGCTTCATTATTGTGAAACTGGTTTCTTGCTATTGATATATGGTAAAGTGCTCAGTCAGGCTGCGATTTTTCACCTTCTGACATAACTAGTAATATGTAGGTCTTAAGAAATGTAAAGGTCAGCATTCCATCAAGCTTTATCAACTTCCTTGCACCACTGCTTCTAATACAGTTCCAGCCATTAAAATCCTACCACATGATTTTACAATTTTCTTAATATATCTCATATTGGTTTTGGCACCTCGAGGCAGTGTAATGGTTAGCAAGCTTGTATCGCTAGAACAATTGCGACCGAATAGTGAGTTCGATCCTCACAGGATGCTCTATACATTCGGCCTTGGAAAATAACTATATCTTAGATTGGTTCTTATACCAACACGTTTTTCGACTTACTCTCTTGCATTAGAATGGAATTCAATTTAGTTTTCATTATATATCACTGTTTCTAGTGTTTCGTAACCTCAAGGCAGATGTTCTTTTGTCCTAACTTTACCTCCTCTTTTTATTTTGGTTTAATGATTTTATAGAATGTCCACAGAGATGACGAACTGACTTGAATAAACATATGGTTATACAGAAGGATATTGAGGATACCATGAACTGAACATGTGTGCAAAGACGAAGTTTCAGAGAAAAATCCAAACAAAATCGAGATTTATACTTAACATCACACAGGGCTCATAATCAGGGTAGAGGGCTTGGAAAATTTCACTTGACCGGACATATTTGAAGGCAATAGGGACAGAGATAAACAGCACCTAACGTACGCAAGTAGCTTGTGTAAATTGCTGACAGAAGGATAGCAAAAGGACAACATTTACTAAGAGCCAAAATGAGCACGAAATTGAGTTGAGACATGATCTGTCAAGATTTGAAGAGAAACGACGCATAAAAAACGATTCGTCATCAAGTCTCTATTAATCACCATAGAGATCCTTCCCTGCCCCCCCCCCCATTAGAATGTCTGATGCTCAACTTCTTGAGAGCACCTCTCTGCGTCTGCTCGGTCTCACGTTGACTGCTGACCTGAGATGGAACAAATACATTGAGTCAATTGCTTCGTCCACCGCAAGGAAAGTTGGCTCCCTGTGGCACGCCTGGAAATTCTTCTCCCCGGAATCAATATTTCAAATATACAAATCAACCATTCGCCCTTGCATGGAATATTGCTGCCATATATGGTCTGGTGTACCTTCTGTTTACTTCGGATTTCTTAACAAAATCCAGAGACGGATATGTAATATAATTGGCCCTGATCTGGAATCTCGTCTACAGTTGCTCTCTCACAGACGCGCCGTCTCATCTCACTGTCTTTTTTACAAAT
The DNA here is from genome assembly GCA_903632075.3 of Acanthosepion pharaonis. NCBI lineage: Eukaryota > Metazoa > Mollusca > Cephalopoda > Sepiida > Sepiidae > Acanthosepion > Acanthosepion pharaonis. Next base: position 206,965 of record CAHIKZ030002123.1, on the reverse strand, counting down.
ACTTTCATAGCAATTGCTCCGATGAGCTGCTTTCACTGGTTCCCAGATTTCATGAATTCAAGCGTCCTACGAGGCTGGCATCCCGCTCTCACCCTTTCACTGTAGAAACTTTTAAATGTAGCCGTCTCTTCTACTCCAATAGCTTCATACCTCGCACCTCTCGCCCGTGGAATACCCTTTCCAATTACTTTTTCCCTGAGAGCTATAATCTCCAACTATTCAAATGTAATGTCAATCGACATCTCAGTTACCTTCATCTATCCACTATCTTTCTCCTCATCCTTTTTTCTATCACTCCTATCTGCTCTCGCTCCAAATCTTCTGCAACCCCCCCTGCATCATAGTGGCTTCCCGCCTTGCTCGAAGCGTAATGCTTAAAAACAAAAAATAAGTGTACAGGCAAATCATCTCGGAAATTTTGCTGGTATTTAATACGAAAAGAATGAATTCAGATTATATTGAAAAGACCACAGCATAATTGTTAAGTAGGCCCCAAAATAAAAAAAAAGATATTCAATTCAAATTTTTATGCTAATGCCTCGGAAAATAACAACTACTAAAATGCACCAGCATTCATGTGTTCTATGTTCACACACACACACACACACACACGTATATACAAATGTGCATCGGATTTTCATTTTTTGTTCTAAATATAGAATTACGTAATACTAAAGCCAAATGAAAATCCTCATAGCATGTGACAAAAATATTTTGAATTCATTACAACGATAATGTAATAATTATGTATCATTTGTTAAAAAATATGATGAAACATATTAAATTCAGTGACATACTCATAGAATACAGATGTATTGATAATAACCCTTCTGGCGTGTGTCTGTTTTGGAGTAATTTGGTAATTATATTTACAGAGAAATAAAAATAACAAAAATATTAAATCACCAAAATTCTAATTAAAATTGTCTTATAATTTTATTTAAAATGAGTTTACAGTATTTTCAGCAAGCAATCCACAAATAATTCTATTTTCTTTTATATATATATGCACACGCATACGCACACAAGCAGAAGCGAAAAATAATTTGTCATCAAAATTGAACAGAAATTAAAATAAAACTGGCATCTCATTTAAGAGATGTATTTACCAAAATTACTCAAAAATATCTTGAAATACTAAAGAGTAAATCTCTTCAATAAAATCGCCATTGGTTTCAACACCGACCTCTAAACCGACTCCTGCAATTCTTCTGGACTATCTCCTTTATTATAATGATGAATGCTGCCATAACTCTTGCCTTCAGTTCATCTTTGGTGCTACGAGGAGTTTTCTTGGTCTCTGGCTCAACTTCGCCTCACGCATAATAATTAAGTGGTTTGAGGTTTGGGGTATTAGGTGGCCAAATATAAGGGGTGATGTGGTCGCAGAAATTATCTGACAGCCATGACTGGAATTTTCAGCTTGTGTAGCATGGTACAGAATCCTGTTTTCATAAAAAGGGTCTTCCACCAGCCACCCTCTTGACTCAAGGCAGCACAATAGAGCGAATAAACGAGGGGGCACTTTAAAAAGTACTTAATTGATAATCCGGAATTAGTTGTAAAATAAAGAAGCAGTGACCAAAGTTTGAGATTTAACACATGCCAACACACACGACGACATAGGCACAAACACGAACATTCAGTTTAAATCGAGAAAGATTTTCCCACCAGACATTCAATAAGGTTATACGTACACCAAATTAAGTGACGGGAGATGAAGAATTGTTGAGCTTCTAAAAAGGTAAGATTTAATATTAATGCAATACTTAAATGCAGTGATTAATTTTGAGTTCTTCTGTAGTATATTGCTGCGTAACGCATATACTCCTCGATACCTATTGTGAGGAAGGCCCAATCAACAATAATAATTTATTTATGTGTGTGCACAAATTTGTGTTTGGGTATGTGCATACATATATATGTTTATTGGTGTCTGTATGTTATAGGCCCAAACGTTTAAAAATGAGAATACGTGTTAAAAAAATGCTGAACACTTTATATAAATATGTCTATATTTCTGAGATGAGGTATTATAATTATTTGTCCTCATCTTTATTGGCATAGTGACGAGGAGTCGGCCTTCTTCAGGAGATTGGAATTTCGTATTTTGAACTGAACCCTTTATTTCGTCCACTGTGGTAGATTTTTCTAGTTCCGCGTTCCATGACTCTTCGGATGTCTCGGCTATCTCCCTTTAACTCAACTCTCCTTGCTTTTGTTCATCACTGCAGTAGAAGTGAACTCACGAATCTTTGGGTCTAGTCACTGGATCCAAACAACACTTTTGTCCACTGGACCATGTGTCCTTGAGCACATCAGTGTATGATTGTTTTTAGATTAAATAACTTAATATCTGAGTTACTATTTTTTACTAGAAATCAAATTGCAATTTTGTTGATATTATTGATTTTTTTCTAGAACACCGTATTACTGGTTCCCATCTTGTATTAATTTCTGTTTTTCGATGGCTTAGAATTTTGTGGCCTAACATATGTGCTGATTTCTTAAGTTTTCGTATTTTTCCAGTGATGTTCTCTGTTCATAAATCCAACCTCATCCAACAGAGGGAAGTGATCTCTGGATCGGGTGGATGAGCTAAGATGGAAAGTGAAACAGATATTGGAGAATCCCAAGCTCCTCAAATCAAACATCACGAAACTGGAGAGGCTAGCTTTCAGAACACAGGAATGAAAGATCAACATACTATCAGCTGACAAAGCATTGCAAATATATTTATGGACAAATCAGAATATACAGGAAAACTGGAAGAGATCATTAGAAATGTTAAATAAAGTAAAGAAAGATCCAACAATGAAAACAGAACAACTGACGCAGATCCTTATCACATACAAGGACCACTTTCCACCTAAGACATACAGGCTGTTTTCGCAGTGTTACAACAAGCTACCTCATATACATGGTCTCCCTAAAATTCACAAAGACTATTTCGCTCAGAGTTTTTTAGCGATCAAGGCTCAGTGTGCCACCCTCTGTGTTGCTTCATTATAGATATAATTGACCCATTAATAGGAAAGTCACATTCATATGTCCAAATCTCCCCACCACTTCGAGGAAATAATCAAAAATGTTCCCATCCAAATCCAGCAAGATGTTGAACGTGAACGTTGTAAGTTTGTTCACCAAGGTACCCACAGAGGAGACACTATCAGTAGGCAGGGATAGACTGGTATCGTACTCATCCCGAGGTAAACGGACCAGTATACCAATAGATACCCTGATGGAGATGTTGTCTTTCTCTACAAAATACATTTGGGAATGAGATCATACATATAAAGGATGAAGGCTTAGTAATTGTCTCGCCTTTGTGACCAGCAATAAGAAGGATGTACATGAAATACTTCAAAGAAATATCATAAGAATTCAGATCATTAAACCAACCCTACGACTGAGATACGTAAATGACACCTTCCTGCTCCTGGCCAAACCAGGAAGATGTACAGCTACTACTAGACCATGTGAACTCAATAAAATAATCGGTAGAGTTTACAATAGAGAGAGAAAACTACAAAAAACACGGATTCTTGGATATACTAATATCTCGAACAGAGCATGTGTTCAAGACATCCTTATACCACAAGACAACATTCACTGGACAATATCTCAGCTTCAACTCCCACTACAGATAGGAAACATCAGCTGTTTACAATATCAACCAAAAATCATAAGTGGCGACCCAGAGACATATAAACAAGAAATGATCACTCTAATCAGTACATTACAACGTAACAGCTATCCTGGGTACATTGTAGCAGCTCCAGGAAACTGCGATAGAAGGGTACACGAGGATAACAGCACCCGGGTTAGACAAACCGAAGCCTTTTTTTGTGTGTGTGAAGGGATTATCGGAGAAATTACAAAACACCCGTGACCTCTTTAAAAGTAGTTCAACTTTGACAGAAAACTCTTCCGAGTAAGACCCCTCCTACTCATAGAGGAGAACATGATACGTGCATAAGGCATCCTATGCAGCTCTTGTAAGAAATATAAAGGAGAAACAAGCCAGCCCATTAAGACTGCAAAAACAACGTAAAGCCGTAACACGAGAGGAAATAGAAAAATCTGGTGTAGCTCACCAAAAATGGAGGCTAAAAGGACATCACCGTCTCCTCTATGATAAGTTTTCGAATTTTCCAGGGATTTTCTCTGTAATCTCAAACTTAAGTGATCAGCAAATAGCCTACGCCGAAAATGTCTCCTGAGTCGGCCAAGCATAAAAATGAATACAATATGGGAACCAGTAATATGGAGTGCTAGTGTAAAGCAATAACATCATATTTGCAACATGGTAAAAAAAAAAAAAATGGTTGAGAAATTATGTTTATAATGCCCGCCACCCAAATGCATGCACTGATCCCCGTGGATAAAAGCGTTGGATGGATCCAGCGATTGACCCAAAGATTTCAATACCTGGTTACTGCAGGGGTGAATAATAACTTGAAAAGTAGAGTCAAAGGGAGATAAGACAGTCATGCAGAAGAGGCATGACAACGTGGAACTAGGAAAATCAACCCCGGTAGACGAAATATTTTTTCAGATTGAAATTCCAACCACTTCAAGAAGGTCGAAGCGTACAACTGCCGAAACATCATGAGTCTGGCAATAAAGATGAGTTTAACAGTCCGAACAATTTAAATAACTTAATTAAAATATAAAATTCAAAATATTTATTACTATTAAGAGGAATGAACAAAGAATTATACATATATATATATATATCTCCTTTTTAGAACCTTCGAGATTTTGGTGAAAAATTGTATTTTTTCTGTGTAAACTTGATACCATAAATTAGTATGAAAAATTTTAGCGGCTTTTTTGAAAAAAAAAAAAAAAACACTGATTCGGAAATGCTTTTAAAATTAAATAGTTGTTGGGCTTTAGTGAAATGTTCATTGCTTATACACGAATGAATCAATTTTGTTTTTTTTTTTTTTTTTTTTTTTTTTTTTGGAAAATATTTGGGAATTGTTTTTTTATATTTAATTTCATGAAATTTAGAGAAATTCATTCTTGCTCCGCTTAATGTTTATATTAATTATATATATATATATATATACTTTTATGAAAGTTATTCTATATAAGTAGCCACATGTAACCATGCAGGTTGATGGACATTTCTCTGAATAATGCATTTTCAAATTTTCCAAATATGACGAGGATTTCTTACCACACACACACACACACACACACACACACACAAACATATATATTTGTGTGTGTGTGTGTGTGTGTGTGTGTGTGTGTGTGTGGTACGATTTCAATTTCATTTGTTTTTTCGTTGCTACTTGGACTGTCATAGATGAAACTCCTCTCCCACGTTGGATTTTTTCTAAATGATCTCTTTAGCATTAAGTTGAAATGAAGACCCCCTTCGTGTTGTGACCTCCTGATCAACTTTTACTCTCTTCTGCTCTCTCTTTTTAATGCTTATTCATCGTTCTCTCGATGGTTCTTGAATGAATTTGAAGATAGAAGCCAGAGTATGAATTTGATACCATTACTGATGGTCTGTATGATCTTTTTCTTGCTACCATTTCTCAAGTAGGAAGATGGCAGTAGTGAGACAAAACTATTTAACCTTTACTATTCCTAGTTGAATAACTCAACGTGTTTTTCAGTGATTCTTATGACACATAGTGCCAAGATGGCTAAACGTCTTACCTAAAAACTTGCAAAAAAGAAACTGAATTAGTTTCGTGCCTTTTTAGATATAAACATTTTGTGGGATGGACAGTCATGCCCTTATAAATTTTGACAGTTTTGCTTCTACACGATATATATATATATATATATATATATATATATATATATATATATATATATATATATATATCTCTGTGATTAATTTATATGTGCGGTACTTATTAGAAAGTGCTTAATATCAGTGATAGAGCTAATCAGCTGTGTGTATATGAGTTTTTGACCCTGGGTTTCACGCTTTTGCGATCATCACACAAAAATAATTATTCTTCCAATCTGAAATAGTTATTTTTATATAAAAATTATAAGTATGGTTAAACCGTAAAAAGGAGAAACCAACCTCTCAAAAATTATATATAATCTGCGTGTGTAAGAAATATAATTTATATTTCCATAATTATGTAATATGTATTTAAAATACAAAAATGTAAATTATTGTTAAATACGAAGGAATATATGTAAAACGTTGATAAAACAAACACAATTCCACATTTATGTCGTTTATAGTAAATGCAAACGTCGATAATTGGAGCTTTGCTGTGTTGTGTGGAATAGAATCAGCGTGAAATTAAATTGATGAAACCTCGAGTCTCTGAAAAGATAGGCAATATTTAATTACTAACAATGACAAATTTACATTTAAATTTCGTTGTTTTCCTTGATAAATGTATTCTCTCGTGACGTTTTCTTCACGGATGTCGTTTATTGAATATTCTCTGCTTATCATTCTATTCTTTGGAAATAATTCCTATCATAATGGAAAGATATTAATGAATACCACCTGAACAAAATATGAAACTCATAATTCTGCATGCCACTCTTGATTTAACTTTTTTTTCTTTTGAACAGCGTAAACGGTTGCTAATCTAATATTTGAACATCAAGATAAGTCAACATATATATTCTCTATGTAAAAGATACAGCTATTTTCATACATAAAACAAACATTACTTTCTAGTAACGTAGTACATTTCATCTGCGGGAGAAAACTCTTTGAAACTACTTCGTTTCTAGTTTTCCACTGACCTGGAATTGGCTTATTATATTGAATGAATTGTTAGCTCTGCTGCTAAGAATGTTGGTCCACCGTATCCTGCCAATTTCCCTTGCAAGAAACCTTTGTGAACGTTGATAAATCTACCATTCGTCTATGCTTAGAATATTGCTCTCATACCTGGTCTTGTGTTCATTCTATATATCTCGAGATACACGACGGAATCCAAAGATTCTGTAATATTATCTATCATGACCTGACATCTCGTCTTCATTGATTTTCTTACCTCTATGTGGTTTCCTGCTATCTATTCTATTGTCATGGCAATTGTTCTCATTAGTTTTTATTATTGATACATCAACTGTATGAATTTAAATATGCTACAAGATTGTTAGCATAGTGGCGTCGAATTTGTTGAGAACTAGCTAGCTAGATGTAAGGGAAAGTTATTTTTATACTTATTTTCTACAATCTTCAAAAATTTAAATGCAACGTCAATCGCTATATTATGTCTTTCTGATATTTTTGTTTTTTTCTTCATTATTTTTTTCATTTCATTCCATTCTCAGCAAACCCTTACATCTTGTGGTATTATCACGCTTGGGCGGGGATATATATATATATATATATATATATATATATATATAATCAAAAGTTTCAATGTTCGACACAAATGAAAAATATATCCTCATATTTACGTTTTTAGACGAGAGGCTGCGAACAATACAGTATACGTATATACTGAATATCAGTGGTATTATATTTGTGAAATATTTGCGTTGAGGACATAATCAAGAAGAAAATAGTGCTTTGGAATATATGATTAAAGGTGTGAAATAAATCCTTATTTAATTAGGCCACTGCAATTTGAGAAACACACACACACACACACACACACACACATATATATATATATATATATATATAGATATTTGTGTGAAATTAGATTAGAATCCTGGAGAATTATCATTTTCTAAAATATCGAAAACTTTTATTTTGCAGTGTAACGTCAGTGAACTGATTTAATCATTTTAACGCAATTTAACGATGCCGGTTTCTGGGAAAATAATATTGAAATATCTAATATTCTAACTACCATTAAATTGCCTGTAGCTGAATAGGTATATCAGTTTAAAATTTTTCCAAATGCAAAATTTGTGTCTATTCAAAACTTAGCGTTATTTACCGATATCATGCCGGTATGTAATTGCCTTAGACTAGTGATATCAGTGATTACATTGAAAGACAACGTTTTTATATTATTTTTCAACCAAAAAACGTCCAAGGTTCACGATCCAGTATCGTTGTCTACTGAATAAGTTTGTTGTAGGCAAGATGGGTAGATTATGAGGATATGAATGAAATATAAAAATTTGACCCAAGACTTGAAAAGGTTAAGAAAAGTAGTGATGGAGAAGGAAATTTCAGAATGGAAAAGGGGAAAATAAAAATTATGATTCGCTTTGTGAAAGTTGCGTGGCAGATCATTGCTGTAAACGTATGAACTGGTGTAACTAAAGAATGGAAATCAGCTGCTCATTTACTATGGAAATAGCAATAGAGTATCGAGAGGCTTTTGACGTTCCTTTCTGTGAGGAAAGCAGCTGCAGGACTGAAAACCTTTCTTCATCTAACAGATTGCCAAATGCTTTTATAATTCTCGAAAGTAAAGAATGAGCAGCTATGGCACAGATATGCTATCAGTATTCCATTCGTAGTCTGCTCTGACACTTGTAAAAGTTACAGAATGAAAGGAACTGTTCTTTTTTTTTTTTGCATTGTTTTGACTGAATATAGTTTAGCAAGCTGGAAATACCCAGTTCTTGATAATGACTGATTTAGTCGAATGTACTTGAAAAGAAAGAAAAAACGAAGAAAACATGAAATTTTGAGTGTTTATTAATTTCAGTCCGCATATTGCAGCTTGGGGAAAATATCATACAGAATTGAAACTCAGCTCTATGATTTTGTGTGTAAATTTCCTTTATATATATATATAGTGGTTACTGAGATCAAGGGCGGCTCCATATTCCGTGCATGGGCGCAATCCTTAAGATTGCGTCCAAATATGGAACATACTGCCGCTTAATGTTTCCTTCAAAGACCATTTAAAATTTACATAGTCTTTTACCCTGCACAAAATAATAGGGTCGATTGTGTATCATCTGCGAAAAAAGGAGCAAAATGACGCAACTCATTCCGCCATATCTTTGGAAATGGCATGCTGAAATGCTAGGCAATGGCGCTGGAAGCTCCAATAGAAATATTTCCGAGTATTTGGCTGTCAAACTGAGGGGAGTACAGAGGATTCGGAAAGATTCTAATGCTGATTGCGAAGGTACGGCAGCTTCGAAAACTCACTCAGATTGTTCCAGAATTTGTTACTGATGGCCTCAAACTAAACACGGGGTCCTACATCAAGCGACTTGAGGAGGTAATGTTTCCCTGAGACAAGAGAGTGGCTGCTGGAAGTCCCTCTCTCTGCCAACAGGACTCTGCCACCATGCTACAGTAGCAGGAGAACCAGTCATGTCTGCCAGACTGTTTCTGCAACCAAATCACCCTTTATATCTGGAGATATAAATCCCCAGACAGCAAATATATTGTTTATTATGTGTGGGGCTCAGTTGGGCGTGAGACCCAAAAAACTCCATGTAACACGAAAGATGAACTGGCAAGGATCATGGCAATATTCACCAAATTAAACAAGGAGACGTTCCAGAAGAGTTGCAGGAGATTATAAGATTTTCTGGCTACTGTGGTTGAAGCCAATAGCGATTTTATTGAATAATTCTTTTGGTATTTCAAGATATTTTTATGTAAGATTGGTAGATATATATCTTTTAAAATCAGATGGCAGTTATTTTCATTTTTGCGTCATTTAGGCAATATATCTGTCGCACTCTGTATATATGTATATTATGTACCGACAAAAAACTTATTTTGGTTAAAAATGCTGCTTCCGCTATATGTAAAGGAAGAGTAACCTTTTACTCATTCGTTCTACAAAAGAAAACATTCAGAATTACTTACATGACTGAGTTTGCTTATCTTTGCTCTGTGATCTCAGAAAACGACTGTAACTCATCTTTCCCTTTTTTTCTGTAGTCGTTTTCTGCTAATCTGATTTATATCATGTAATCTGTTACAATTTATTATGATATGATAAGGCTTATGTTGACCTTTCCCGTGGTTCATTTGATCCCCTTATCTACATATTATTGTTTCTGCAGCGTTACCATTTCCCTTAACAGCAATCTATATTTTGTTTTGAATGGTTGTAGTTTTATTTGATTCTCTCTATATAATCAGTCCTACAAATTTATTGACCTTAGTCTGCTTATTTAACATCTATGTTTACAATGATTATAATTCGGAAGTTCTAAATTACATTTCCTTATTTTGGGTTTATTTTTAAACTTGCACAATTTTTTATTATTCAGATTATTTACCAGCTTCTGATAAATCTCTCTCACCAATGGGAGTGGTTTCTGTAGAAAGTATATTTTTTGTTCTGAGTAGATTAGCTCGGCCCATGTGTAACTGGTTTTGAATTCAGATTGAGCCTTCTTTGATAACGGTTGTCACCCAACGCTATAAAGCATGTGTGGGAAGTAATTCTTGAATTCTGTCGAACTGACCTTTGTAATTATCATCATACCATTCCAGCCATTGATCCACCCTACTATATCAAGCTATATAAATATAACGACAATACCAATTCCATTTATTATTTAAGACAGAAAGAATGAAAGAGAAATGTCATCGTTTAGAGACAATCGTAAAGACTCTACTACTTCTGCACTTACAAGAATATGAGAACGACGACGAAAACTTAGTTTCGTTATCATCCCAATGTTCTTGTCAGTCGACCATAGTCCCGTTCGACCTTCCCCTATGAGCGATCTCCTTGATATAGATCTATATCTTTTCGATACAGTCGTTGTTGTTGTTGTACTGGAAAGGCGTAGACACTTGCTAACTGATTATCTCAGCCTCAATATTTCTTGTTCCAACAGAAAAATTGTGTCAGTGCAATGCATGTCTCACAGCAACACCGCAAACGCTAAATGGCAAATATAATATGACGTCACATTATACATTGCTCCCAGAAGAACAGTTTGGAATAATCATCTGTATTTTATATTTTGCCCTATATTCCTATCGATTAAGTAACCTAGGCTACGGATTGCTAAAAGAAAATATATCGGGACGATTTAGAATAGGTTATCCAATTCATACATAAGAAACACACACACACACACACACACACATATATATATATATATATATATATATATATATATATATATATATATATATATATATGATAGAAAAAAAGGACATGTAGGAAACATATTTTAATCTAACATGTTTCATTTTATTGAAGCTCCGTCAGAAATCATGATAGAAATCATAAAAGTGATAAGAAGGAAAGAGACGCACATTAATAATATGTTGTGCTAGGCTATTACATTGCACAGATACGTGTCACATATAATGAAGTAACAGATATTTAAATGTCTGTGGCAATTATTCTCCACTCTAAATTGTGTAAAAGTTAGTAAGATGTGCAATACAAATGATTTTTCGTAATTTTGACCGGATTAAAATGTTAGTTGTTATCATTTGCGGGAAAATGGAAGGTTCACGTGTAACACTTTGGCTGGAATAGTACTTTAAATAAATAAACACACACACATGCACACACACATATATATATATATATATATATATATATATATATATATATATACACACACATATATATATATATACATAAATATTTATAGATATATATATATATACATAAATATATATACACACATATATATATATATATATATATACATTAATAAATATATATATACACATATATATATATACATAAATATATATATACATATATATATATATGCATTAATAAATATATATATATCCACACGTATATATACATATATATATATATATATATACACACATATATATACATAAATATATATACACACACACACACATATATATATATATATACATAAATATATATACATATACATTAATAAATATATATATATATATATATATAAGTGCGTGTGTTTTTGTGATTAACCTAATTTTTTATATCGACTTCCATGAATTGCAATATTTCCAGTTAATATTTGTTGAAAAAAAGAATGAAACCTAATTTAACCAATAAAGTCATGAGCCGCCAGGCACAGAAACTTCGATGAATTCTTTCATTAAAGGAGAAATGCAGACATGTAGCTTTCAATAAAAAGTCAAGAAAATCTTTAATTACCAGAAATTACAAAACTGCGATCCGAATTAAAAAAAAATACAGTAATTATAAATTTATTGTATATTTATATTATTTACGCTTTTTCGAACCGTACCTATATCTGCGAATAAACGGTATAATAAATGTAGTATCATGCTACTTATGTGGCAACTTAACAGGAAGCAAGGATTCATCAACCTGTAATATGCAATCTTAAAAAAGACAAATGAAATACAAGAATCTGTGTAAAATTTCTCGGACCGACTATATTCTCAAAATAAGGAATATTACGAAATAGAAGGTGAATATGTTAATGATAACCTAAGAAAAATAACTAAATATTTTTTTTTTTTTTAAATATACCGGACAGATATTGATTTTCTTAGGGGAAACCGTTCGAATAACGCTTAACCTTTAATATGTGAAGATTTGAAAAATAGATGGTATGGTATGATTACAAAAGAAATTGTGAACTAGCAACCTATCGTATTACTTTGAAATATAGAAATCACCTCAAACGTATTAACAAAATGAATAATGTTACTCCCGAAGAAAAACAATTCCGAGAAAAGACAGGATTTGGACTAGATAAAAACAGATAAACTGACAGACAACAAACAGCTTAATATGAAGTCATTTTGTTTAGCCTTTTCCTAAAATAAAAAATGACATTCTACAGAACAGGCAGCAGTATTTTAATAACTGGAAGAATAGAATTATTTACTGCTATGCATATATCCGCATTCTTCTTATTATTAGTATCCAATGTTGATTAGGTGACGATTAGAGCAGTATATATCGGCAGAGTTGTACAATAGAACCAGCGAACATAATCATTTTTTACATGTCTCTATAGATTAAACATTTCAGGTAAGGATATATATATATATATATATATATATATATATATATATATATATATATATATGTTAGAGTGTGCAGCTTATATTTTATATCATATATTTAACCTTCGGAATTTTACACTGGCAAACCTTGCATTAGTTGACATATAAGGACGAGAACGATTCACGAAAAATTTCTCAACAAATTAAAATTTCTCGGTTTGTAACACATTCCAATATACGAGCAAGAACTTTTCATCTACTCATCTTACAAGAATACACAGGCACACGCGCATATAATATTATAAATTAACTGATTTAAAATGTTTTTTGCTACACATTTCTAACCATATTTCAAAAATGGAAGTTAAAAGCTTCGAATTTAATTTTGTAATTAAATTAAAAACATTAGTTCCATTTCATCCTCAAGCGAATTTTGGAGATATTTTTTGTTTTTTTGAGTCATCCAAAATTCGCTTGAAGATGAAATGGAACTAATGTTTTTAATTTAATTACAAAATTAAATTCGAAGATTTTAGCTTCCATTTTTGAAACATGGTTAGAACTGTGTAGGGAAAAACCATATTTTAAATCAATTTATTTAATTTATAATATTAATGCTCTGTAAATTTACATTGAGCACTATTTTCTAAAAATAAAAATATCTATAAGAACACCGGATTATATATCTTACTGTTCTTTCTTTTATATATATATATATATATATATATACTGCAACGTTCACTTCTTTACCACCGGAATGAGGATCTTCTACAAAAGATGTACTGTGTTTGCAAAAACAGATACGGTTATCAAGTTGCAGCTTGATTTTCGAAGGCAATTCGATATTAATCCACCCTCTCCCAAGATCATTATACGATACTTTGAAAAGATTGAAGAGAATGGTTGTCCGTATAAATGAAAAAGACATTCTAGAACGGCCAAGAGTTTCGGAGGAACAAGTGGAGACAATGCGAGCTGCGTTTGAGGGGAGGCCAAGGAAGTCCAAAAGCTAGTCTTGAGATTGCTATCTCTCTATCCATATCTGGAGAGTGCTAAGAAGACGTCTATATTTGCAATTTTACAGACTATGCCTCGTTCACACACTTACCAAGAAGTTGCTGTTTGTACTTGGCGTGCGAAATACTCAGACGTTACCATGTGTGACTTTATTCTTGTGGGTATAAGTAAAAGTTCACGTTTATGCCCCGCCGCTAGCCACTCACTTGGATGACCTTAAACATCGAATAACAGAAATCTACTCAGGGGATTGTGATATGCAGATACGCATCTATGCGGAATTTCCTTATCGCATTGATGTTCCTTTTTGAAAATCATAGATATATTCACCTTCACGTATTAAAATTGCATCTGTCAACACACGTCAAATAAGAACATGTGAAGGATTTTCATTTTTCTATCGAAAATTTTACCTTCATCCTTGACATTAATCCGGGTTCGACAAGACACTGGATCTTTGCAGAAAATTAGGAATTGATCTGTCAACCATAAACAGTTATTTCATTTATTTTTTTCAGCTAAACATGTTTTTACATTTGCTTGCCAAATTATTCAGTTTGACCAAATTTATGAGGATTTCAGTTCGACATATCAATATGAAAGAGAACCTAACATACAGAATCCTATCATCAATTAAGACATGATTTATTTAACCAATATATGAAACATCCGATAGATCCCTTGTTATTTTTGTTCATTGTTAGAGCATATTGCAAATTCAGGTAGGTGTTATGTTCTAATATTCTGTTTAGTTAATTTATATGTATGATTGATACACTTATCATACTCTGATTAGATTAGATTATCAGGTGACCAGTTTTAGATTTATTTTGATTCATTTTCTACCGTTTACCAACTCTTTGTTTCTTATTTAAAGTTCTAAAATATGTTTTTTAGATTCTACGAATGTATTTAATGGTTTAGTGATATCAGTCTTATACTTAACCCATTGCTGAGATTTAGAGATGGGTTCATAATTTCCCAAGGGTATTTGAACGTAAGTGAATATAAGCCCAACGAGGATGTGAATTCGGCTCTTCCATTAACAATTACGAGCCATTATCTATTACGCCACACGTATATCCAAGCTTACTGCATCTGATATTCTCAAGCGACCACACATTTAAATACTAACAATGTTCGATGTTAGTTAACTTCGTTGGTCGTAGAGGAATCGGTGTTTCAATGTGGTCTGGCCGCGAGCCTTCAATTTTAAAGTGAAACGTCAGTCAGACTTGAACAAATACAGAAATTTAAATATCTACAGAAGGATGCTGAAGATATTCTAGAGCATGTTAGAAACGAGTTATTTGTAACGAAAGGGCACATTCAATTAGAATTAGAGAAATTTCTGCGAGACATAATGAGGAGGAATGACTTCGAAAATTCGACACTCTCATAATGTAGAAGGAATGAGGTACAGAAAGAAAGATCAAAGAAGTTACTTAATGAACTTAGTGAATAAATGGTTGAACAAGGAATGAGCGTAAGTCGATAATCATTCCTAGGAGCTAAAATGAATAAGCAATTATAGAAAGCCATGATCGCCTTTCTTATTAATGGACGAAGAACGTAGAAGAGGAGAAAGATGTAGACAGAGGAAAAAAAGCAAAATGCGGAGTGAAAGAAAAAAGAGAGACGGTCAAAAAGATTGGGCAAACGTCACCAAAGGAACAATAAACATACATCTACAGAGTGAGATGGATAGGTTTTTGCCATTTTATATTTATGCGCGACATTTTTATTTTATTTTATCGAATGCACAGTATATTAGGTTCAGTTGGTCACCGTCTTTGAGAAAAGATCACAATGTCGCGATTCACACCGCTGGAAGCTCCAATACGAATATTTCAGAGTGTTTCGGTGTCAATCTAAGGAGAGTGCAAAGGATTCGGAAGGAATAGAAACAGTCAATGTTGATTACAAAGGTATGGAAGTTCGGAAAATTCACTCTTTTTTTTCTGATAGCCTCAGACTCACCACGTGCGTTAAGGAGATAGTGTTGTCCTGGATAAAAATAGTGTCTGCTGGATACTAGATGTCTCAGACTCACACACTCATTAGAATCCAGTTGGTTGACAGATAATTTCTGCGACCACATCAACTCTTACATCTGGCCATCTAATTCTCTAGACTGCACCCAACTTGATCATTATGTGTGGGGCGCAGTTAAGCGAGTGACCAACAAAACAACCCTGCAACACCAAAAATGATCTTCAGGCAAGGATTATGATAGCATTAAACAACTTGAAAAAGGAGACCGTCCAGAAGAGTTGCAGAAGATTCAGAAGTCGTCTGCAGGCCGTAGCTGAAGCCAGTGTTGGTCTTATTTTATAAACATACTCTTTAGTATTTCTAGATATTTTCTGCAATTTTGGTAAATATATCTGTAAAAAAATGAAATGTTAGTGTTATTCACATTTCGCACTTTGTAGAGAGGTGATGTAATGGAATAAACTCTCACCCCGCATGGGAAGTACACACTATAGGTAGTAACTTCCTATAATATCTGTAAGTCGAACTTCAGAGGAAGTCTTTTTCGGATGCTTTCAGGAAGAGAGGAACCCGGACAAGGATATGCCGAAGTGCAGTGTCTCGTCCGAGCAGGTAGACAGACCCGATCCGTTCATCAGGTTCTATGGAGATTTTTGAAGAGGCTCGAAATTCCTTGTAACCCTGAGCGGGTAATTGCTATGTCTAGCTGAAATCTTTTCAGCTCTGCTGGTCGAACGAGGCTATGGAGAAGGGCAGAGTCTTGTTCGGGGATGAAGACCGACCTGATCCCGTTTATGCGTGGTGTACGAGGAACTTTTGTCCGGGCCTACGGGCTCGGGAACCCCACATAAATTCGGCTTTGTGTCACATGTGACTTAGTGGGGCAGTTGCTAGATACCGTCTAGCTGGAATCTTTTCGAGCTGTGCTGGTCAAATTCTTTTCCCCAGACGAGGCTCGGTCGAAGGGCGGAATCTCGTCTCGGGAAACAGCAACCCGATCCCGTTTTATACAGGGTCTACGGGGATTTGTTGGACGCGCCTACGGGCTCGGATTACCCCATGATAAACTCAGCCTTGTGCCACATCCTTTCTCGTGGGGAGGCTGGTAAATATCGTCTATCTGGGATCTCTTGAGTATGACTAAGACTTACACGAAAACTACCGACCTTCCTATAGTAGCACTCACTACTAGATTGACATGTGATGACCGTGTGCATAACTGTTGCCTTTATTCTTATTGTAATGGGTTTTTACAATAAACCTTTACTTATTTTATCCACCTTGTTTTTCAAGTATATATTCTTATTAGCCCGGAATATAACAAGAGGAAGGAAATGGTAAAGAAAGTAAGATATCGCTTACGAGTAAGTTTTTAAAGAAAGTTGAGCGAATGTTAGAAATTGAGAATACTTAAAAAAAGGCGATAGGTTACAAAATATGACAATCACTCAAGACATGCCTGTGTACAATACCTGAGTCGATGTTACCTTAACAACCAAAAATAAACGCTGATCTGAATATATTACTGCATAAGAAATATATTTCATCATCTCTGAGAATTCCAGCAGTGATAACGAAATATTTGAGATGTCCCCGCTGTTTAGACTTTTACTGATACGGAGTTTTAAAAAATCACTAAAATATATTGAACGGCTTTATTCAAAATCGCAAAAGCCTCATCTTAGCATAATTATTCGAAGTGGGTCTTACTAGTCTATTATTAATAGGTTTGCTCCTTACTAGATAGCCTTGTGCCAAATCTAAACGACGCTAAATAAATAAGTATATTGAGAATTGTTGTTTAAAATATTTATGGCTTCAACTATTGTTGAATGGCAGCAGGTGAGAAGAAAGTAAACAAAGAAAATAATCACAAGCATCCACCCCGGTCATATATCTCTTCGTTGATATTACATATGCTTACTCCCTCACGGATGCTTCCCTGGACACCTCAGTCTTAATCGCTTGCAATCAAGAGTTATCTTTTTTTTCCCTTCTTACCAACCTTTTTCGCTCTTACCTCATTTGGTTACGACGAGTCCTGGGTATGACGGTAAACCACATACGGCAGCCAGATCTCTGATCGGGAAATTGGGGATTTTGAGGTGTGTGGAACCACTTCTTAAAGGTTGTTAATCTATGTCTACCCTGTCGCGGGATGGTAGCACCTGTCAGGGTCTCAGGTAGGAGCATAGAAACAATGCAAGTATAAAAATACATTTTTATAATAAAAATACCAACTAAACATTTTTATATAAAAAATGCCAGCAAGACATATTTATAGTAAAATTTTTAAAGCAAAGTGACCGGCAATAGATTTTATAGCAGAATTACAATAATTTTATAGCAAAATGACTAACAAGACATACATTATGATACTAATAATGTGAACTGTGCTTGCTTGCATGTGTGTTTGTCACCATGCACGCAAAGTCATATATAGAGAATTGGGGGGGGATAATGATGCAAATTTATTATCGTGTAGGAAGGGAGAAGAAAATATTGTCTATACATGAACTGACATTGAGACTAAAAGGAAAAAAATGCTATTTTTCCAACCCCCTCTCTCTCTACCTTCCCGTGATTGCATATGTGCTTTTTATATTTCAGCGTTCTTTAAACAAACGATATGTCAAATATTTAAAAAATATTTTTTGCGATATTTAAAAATATTTTCAAGTGAATATGATTTAAAATATACGATTCGTTTAAATAAGTATTTTTCTTTTAACTTTCTTAAAACAGACATGATTTTTTTAATGTTGAAATCAGCTTCAATGTTTTATAATCAGAACCTTCAGTGACTCAATGGTCACAGCTAGTATAATACTAAAAGTCTGTGAATCGGGCGTACGTCAGCCGTCGGGCGCATAATGATTAATGTTTCTTTCCACATATGTCTTCTCACCTCTCTCTTTCCAACTATCTGTGATGCTTGTTTATAGTTTAACATTCTTTCAAAACAATATTTTAAATATTTCAAAAAAAAAATCTTTTGGCATATTTAAAAATATTTTCAAGTGAATTTTAAAATATCTTTCCATTAAAAATATTTTAAGTTAGACTGATTTTAAAATATTTTAGTATAAGATTTTTAAAAGTGCATGTATTTTATACAGTAAGTATTTTATTTCAACTTTCTTCAAACACATACATACACACACACGCACGCACACACACACACACACACACATATATATATATATATATATATATATATATATATATATATATATATATATATATATTTAAATCAACTCAATGTTTTATAAACTGAAGCTTCAGTGGCCCCAAGGGGTCACAGGTGTCTAACTTTATCTACAATTGGCATAGAATTTTGTTCCAAATATTTAGATTTCGGTATTAAATCACCCATAAATACCGCTAAACAAAATTGCTAGATCAATTAGTTCGGTCTTGTCTTCTCTGGGTCTTCATGCAAGTACATTATATAGTACCAACGAAAAGGACCATTTACTTATTTATTTTCTCATTCGTTTTATTAGGAGAGACAACAGGCACTACGAGGAGTGACGTCAGAGGAACGCATGTCGCACGTTGACTCAGCTTCTCCTCGCGGATGGTCATGGCATGTCGCTAATTTGGTTTATGGAAGGCGTATCGACACTTCAGACTGCTTTTCTGTTGAATTCACGCCGTTTGGTATTATATTCAAAACCGAGACAAAACAATTCATCACTGTCAGATTACACCGGCCAAGAGCCACTCCAACCAATCGCTGAGCATTTTGACTCTGGCCTTCGCGTTCTGTAACCACATCTAAGCTACAGTTGGAAAATCATTGGCCACTTCAATGTGGTGTAATCGTCAGCAAACTTGTCTCGCAAGATCAATTATGTCTGAATAATGAGTTTGATTATCCATGGGTCCCTCATACTTTTTATCGTTGTACCAGATCTAAGTTACACTTACAAAAACACCATATCACACTTCATTCATCAGTAAAATTCTATCATCAGTGGCTCATGGGCCTTGAATATATTTAATAAAAACATTGGTTAAAGAGATAAATATTAAAAACCAATGTTTGACAATAGAAATGATTATGTATATTTAAGTAATACTAAATTCCACAATAAGATAAAAATTAATATTTATCTGGATTTGATACCTGGACAGCGGTTAATAACAGATTTTAAGAGAATCATGCATACTGTAATTAGCTAAACCTAATTAACATAATTTAATTGATATATTGTCTTTTTTTTAGTAGTAAAATATTTTCGTGTCGTTCCAACATTTTATGCGCACCTGAATAATTTGAGAATAATTGTTTCTTAATCTTATCATTCCTGATGAAAATATACTCAATGTTATGTAGATCTGTAGATATATAAGATAAATTGGTCACGCATCTAGTGGGTGTAAAAGGTAACTTATTTTGTCTTTTACTTTGATGGCAAATTCCGTTGTTGGAGTCGATATTTTGTCTACCTCAAAGTACTGACCGGGTAATATCAGTGAGATTCCAAAACGGTGTCTACTGGTGTACAGTGTTGATCTTTTAACGTATTTTCTACTGATAGGAGATTAACAGTTATCTACCCAGTTTTATGGGTCAATCTTTGTGACTAGTGCAGTTTTTAGCTGTCTGTGTAACCTTTCCAGAATTTCATTGGCACAAGGATGGCATACCATAGTTCTGACATGTTTGACTCCGAGTAGCCTGATAAATTATTTGAAAAGTACGGATTAAAACTGTGATCTTCTGACATTAGTAACCAAAGATGGCACTATAAATTTACTGATCCAGTTGTCCAGTACAACTTTTGCAATAGTCCGTGCGGAGTTATTTAGTATAGGAAAAGCAGCAGACCTTCGACTAAATCGATCTACTATGGTGAATATATCAATGAATCTATGCGCGTCTGGGAGAGGCACCACAATGTCTATGTGCAAATGAGTGAACCTACCGTCGGGTCTCTGGAGTTTTACAAGAGACAATTTTTCCCAATTTTGTATTTTTGACACTGAATGCATTACTGCGTCAAAGCTTTTATGTCAGTGGACATGTTCGACCATACAAATAGATCATTTATCACTTTTTCGTCTGTCAGGATGTGATAAAACATGAAGGTGGGTGAAGTATTTTTACATAACGATAGAGGTATATAAGGTCGAGGGTACCTTTTTTTTTCATGTGATATGAGTTGAATATCCAAAAGTGAGAGATAAACGTTCAAGTTGCAGTGAAGTATCTTCCTTGACTTGCAAAAGTTCAGTGTCTTTTTTTTTAATTTCTCGGTGATAGACTTGTAGCTTGAACTCTCCAAATTTATTGAGGATATAGAACCATGGGAAAATGCCTCTGCAACACTATTTCCCTCACCTTTTATATATTGTAGGTTTGAAGTTACTTGCGAAACGTAGTTAAACGTCTTGTTTCACGTGGCGAATATTTGTCGTTCTAGCTGTAGGGGGTATTTGTGAGTAGCTTATGGCCAGTAAATTGCGTGAATTCGCGTCTCTATAAAATATAACGGAAATCTCTGATAGCGAGAACTATCGAAAATGTGCTGTATTCCATCTGTGTGGAATTTAACTTGACAGAGAAAGATATGTTCGTTTTCCTCGTTAATATTTTGCTGCAATACGGCACCAACAGCGGTCGATGAGGTATCTGCTGTTAAAGTTAGAACAGCGTTTTCATCATCACTCAGATAATTTAGTTTTACGAAGTTCACCAAGGATTTATTTGCCTGGTGAAAAGCGTCTAGAGCAGGATCTTGAAGTAAAATTGTGTATTCTTATTCTGAGTACTTTTTTAATATGTCTCAGTGGGGTTAACTCTGATGAACAGTTTGGCTAAAATCTTCGATAGTAATTTATCATGACAATTAACATTCGAAGATAATGTGTTGATTCTGGTTATAGGAATTTTTTATAACAGCTATCTTCTCAGGTAGAGTTGATATTTCTGTTTTGTTTATTGTGTGTTCTAAAAATGAACGTGTTTTTTTTCTCTTTACACACACCAACGTTCATCAACATTAATTTTCGGTCCAAAATGCTGCAGGCATTCAAAATACAAGTTAGAAATGCTCCATGCGAATACTTAGTCTATCAATCTTTTAAAAGACCTGCCCACCATTCTGGCGGATTCGAATATACCGAAAAGGGTGGTGATAATAGTCTTTAGTTATGTCTTTCTGCGAGAGGGATTTCGTAGTGCGATCTGATTAAGTCAAGTCTGGTGAAAATTTTAATATCCCATAATCCCACCGCAAAATCATGTATATGCTGGATATTATAGAAATCTCAGACTATTGACGCGTTTAGTCTTCTGAAATCGCCACATGGACGTCAGGCAGAAAAACACGCTTTCGGTACCAAATGCAACGAGGATGATTACTGGATCTGGGAAGGTCGAATTATTCCTAGCTGCAGTCTGTGCTGAAATTCTTCCTTTGCCATCTTGCATTTTGCCGGGTTAACTCTCTGCAAGATCGAATTGGTCGGTTGTTCTGTCGTATAGTAGTGTGCCAGTATGTTTGAATGAGGACATAATCCCTGAAAATCTTTAAAGAATTTTGCGAAAAAGTAATGCTGAGTTGATACCTGTTGAAAGATATCAGAAAAGCGTCTCATGGATTATTAGTTGTGTTTCGTTGTCTATCACTGTCCTGGTAGCCTTGTTCACTGATAGGCTGAAATGCGTGAGGATATCTGTTCTTAGTATAGATGTTTACGCATCTGCTTGTATAGAAATCCACGAACAACTACAACGGATAACAAAATTTAACTTAAGTGATTTTTCGTAGAATGTGTTAGTTTTAGTACCGTTCGCTTGTTGGAGTTTATACAGGGCTGAAGTTAAATAATTCTTTGTCGGTGTGATAACGCAAATTTCGGCGCCTGTTTGGACTAAAAATTTATATCGGTGACATTATTCACGAATGTAAAACAGACAACTTTACTTCGAATATCCTGACGCATTCGTCGTCGTTACTGCTCAGCATGTTCCAGTGGTACGAAGATAAATGTTTTCTTTTTTTTTACAATTTTTAGCATTATTAGCAAATTTGTGAAGATACCAACATATTCCGGTGATGCGTACACGGGATTTTGAAACTGCTACGTCCACTTCGGCCGGAATGGCGCATGTGATAATACGGCATATATCCTGATCTAATTGACATAGCTTCCACTCGGTCGGTAAGGTTAGCTATGGCCGACTGGAATTGTTGAATTTGGTCCGATTGTGTGTTAATCGGATTCTGGATGGCGTTGACGTTGTGTGTACCTGCTTTTTCGCAAATTTTGTCATAGCTTCCTGCCACTTTATTCAGTTCGGTAAGTACCAACCAAGGGGTTAATATTTGGGTCACGTGGTTCGGCAGCTTATATAGCCATAATCGCTGCAATATATTCTCGGGCAACATGTGAGGCTCAAGAAGGCACCACATGTGTTTCAGGAGTTGAGATGGTTTCAGGTTTTCAATGGAATCACTGCTAAAAAGATTTGACAGTTTCTTTTCACCGGACTCGTCAGTCTGGTGTAAAATTGTTTGTCTCAGCACATTGTACTGCTTCTCCTCGGGCATTGAGTTCAACAAATTGGAAATTTCGTAGGTGACCTCGGCTGGAAACTTTTCAACAACGTAAGCGGATTTTGGCTTTTCAGATGTTATTCTTCTTGACGTGAACATTGCTTGCATTTGAGCAAAACATATCTGTATATCCAGAGGGTAGAATTGGGGTAGATGTAACGATAGTGTAGCTTCAATCGGTCCTTCCATATTTACTGCTATGGAGAAAGAGCGCGGTATTAGATTATTTTAAAACTGATGAAAGAAAAAGAATTAATGTATGAAGTGACCATAATTTAGCTGGAGGGTAGTAATTACAGCAGTTTGCAAAAAATTCTGAGCACACCTTGCTCTTAGCTACAAAGAAAGTTTTTTTTTCGAAACAAATGTCTTTTTCCAAATGTCTTTTACGTTATATATATATATATATATATATATATATATATATATATATATATATATATATATGATCATGGTGAATATCAGGTCGATGCCACCCCTTTGTTGCGAATATAAACACTTTTGATGAGCAGATAAAATTTCCTGGTACATTTAACACGATAACATTTTAGTGGACTCGTATTAGTTGAAAGTTTTATATTGTCATGGCATTTTACAAAAGAAATATTATGAAATTAAGTGTGAAAAGTTCAAAACAATCTTAAGTGCCTGTAGTTGATTATTCACAATTTTCAGGAGCAAAAAGAATACGGTAATCCAACATTCTCTTATGGACAACGGTTAACAACAGATTTAAACAGAATCATGATTACTGTAATTAGTTAAGCTTAATTAACTTGGTTTGTAAGAGATTGAGCCTAGCTTAGAAATAATTGTTGAAATTTTTAAGTTGTTTTCTCCGCGTCAAAATGCATGTGGAAAAATTAGCCATGTACAAAATAATTTTAATATGTGTCAGAAATTAAATAAAATGCTTTTTAGACATAAAGTATGAGAAATTTTTGATGGGCAAGTCCATCCCCGAGTCCATTTGCGTTGCACGTTTTCGATTTAGTTCAAATGAAGGAGCTATCTGAAATAGATCAAAGGATAATGGAGACACACTATTCTGTTATTTTGATATAATTTTAAAATCATTGTCTTTCTACGTAATAATAAAATTTATAAAATGTTATTACACTTAATGATATTTTCTCGCAATTTTTTCATTATTTTATGTTTCAGGTTGTATTTTGAAAACAGGGAAATTTATAGAAATCAATTAAAAATAACAAGAAAATTGATTTAAAAGAAGCTGGAAATAGGAAAGTTTTCATTTCAAATAAAAAGTAACACATAAATACACACGCACATATATATATATATATATATATATATATATATATATATATAAAAAGAGGGAGATTAGTGTTATCAACATAATCACTGTGTTAACGTTAATACGAAATAAATGAGTGGAAAATAGAGATTGTGAAATTGTTTTGAAAGAATCTTGCATAAGGAATCGACTTATTTTGAAAATAAATAAAGAAAAGCATTTATTTCAACAGTGGAACGTATCCATTTGTATCCCGCGTGACGGACAATACAGACTGGCTCTCATTTATTTGTGATACTCGTGTTTGCTTTTCAGTGTCTTAGTACGCATCTCCGGATTGTGATTCCTATAGAGAGTAGCATTGTCAGATTTACTGATTGTTTTCCCGGATCATATTCACTGAAATGTTTATTATACTCTGCAGAAATGGCGTAAAAACCAAATACGCAGATTATCATGTAATTCCATCTAAACTTGACGCACATCTGCATTAAAACGGCAGTTGACTTAAACGGTTAGCTTCTGGTTTCATTTACATTTTCTTTCTCAAAGATAATCAGTACAGCTATGGAGTTCCATCTACCCCTCGAAGTAACATGTTGTTCTGGAATATAACTTACCGCTTATCGGCAACAAGGATGTTATTTATTAACTTGCAATTTAGAATAAATCCGATTATCTTCTATTTAATATAAAGTTTACCCTTAACATATAGGTATTATGCGTAAACACAGGGGTGAAAATGGTGAAGAGCTAACTTTCCCCATTCTCGAAAATTAACAGAAAAAGATTTGAGTAGATGTTGAAAAGAATTATATATATATATATATATATATATATATATAAATCCGGGGTTCTTTAGTACTTTTGTTCTTATTTTTAAAAAACAGTGCTGCATACAGAAATAGAGCTTAAATTATAATTATTTTTTAAAATATGATATCTTCGCTACATAATAGTTCTCAAGTTTCAAAAATAAAAGCCAAAAACCTCAATGTAATTATTGAAATTAAATTGAATTAAAGTATCAAGCCCTGTTTCATCTTCAAGCGAAAATTTAGGAATAACCAATCTTGAAATTTACGCATCTTTATAAGCATGTTCATTCGCAAAATTAATTACTATTGAAACGGCTGGAGCGACTATTTTGATAAGTGGCATAAGAATTAATTTGTATCCACATATCAGTCTCCTTCAGAAAGAGGTCAAAAGAAAGAAAGAGGGCTGTGGTGTCCATTTCAAAGCGAATGATGTCATTCATGTACGCACATCGTCCGGTCAGTCACAGCGACAGATAGCGTTTGGCAACATAAAATGTCGTTAAGTGTTTAGAGAATTTTATTTTATTTTTTGTTTTCTAAAGGGCTGTCTCGTACATAAACGCGTCGCACTGAACTACAATTTGTTTGGGTAACTTTTTATATCATTTTTATATGTTATAGTTACTTCCTTTTCAGAACATTTTTCCGAATATATATCCAAGCACTTTCGGCTATAATTTAAACGCTTATCAAGTACGAATTTTATTTTGCATTTAACTCAATATATGGATTATTTAACCACACCACGTTGTCAATCGATTCTAACGGAACTTTCATAAAAGAAAGATTCTTTCCCAAGTACAGACACAAACACAAACACACACACACACACACACACACACATATATATATATATATATATATATATATATATATATATAACACTTTGTATGATCCAATGATAGTACATCTGAAAAACTTTCTCAATTACTTGGTAAAAATTTCTTACGTTAACTATACTTCCTTTCTTCTAGCCGGCATGCTATCTGGTTTGATGCGAAGGTAGATATTGTTGAAACCAACAGGTTTGCCAATGATTCCCACCTGTGAAAATGTCTATCACATAGCTTCAAATGCAAATTCTTGCATGCGACATTCTACATTAATTTTAAAGTTTTCACACTTAATTGTATGCATCATCTTCTGAACTATTCTCACTATGCTCAGCCCACTAGCTCATAAAGCGCTCATGAACATTGAAGAACTTGAACCCAGAATCAATGTAGGTAGTTCCAATGTTGGCTTGAATGAGCATCATCTCCTGCTATTCACCAAAAAACATTAGCGACGTGGTTATTGGTGGGTGTATGAATGAACACTTTTGTGTCAGTGACGTATACAAATTTACTTATCATGTTTCCACCAAAAGAAACAGGGTGTTTCGAAGACTTTATAAAGTAAAATAATCTTTTATGGTTATCTACCAAATTTCAAAAGAAGATCTCTAAACAATGGGCATTCACACATGCAAATGACTTACAAGACACCATTGGTTTACATCCTAATAAACAAGAAATGGAAGGACAGTCCAATGAATTGCAAAACCTTCAGCACATCTGAAGTATTATCTCAAGACAATCGGATTACTATTTCCATCATCCGACTTAGCCCCAGGGACAATAAGAAAAAGCAATTTGAATTCCCACCATATGACAAGTCTCTTCTGAGAACAAACAGTCATCTCAAAGACCAGTACACCATTGCTGCCAGGAATAAGTTTGAAACATAGCAACAGATGTCGAGGAATCATCTCTTAATACTGATTTTCATAACTTCTCAGGAAAAGGCTCTGACACCTTTAAAGCCTAAGCATCGACATCAGATCCCTTAGGAATATAATAATATTGAAGTAAGAGGCACTAAACTGAAAGAAAAAGCCGCCATAAGAAATTCAATTCAAACTATGACATCTGTTGAAGTCTTCAATGAAGCGTTTGCTCAACACAAGAACTCTTATGACGATTAACAAGCTGATTACATTCAGGAAACTATTGGGATCTTCAACTCTGCTGCTGCTAACATACAATCTGATCTTGCTTGGAAAATGTCAACAAGATCAGTGGCATAAAATCAACAAATAAATCCAAGTCAAAGGCCAGGAGTCAGGCTTAATGGATGAATAAATGGCAAGACCATTTTAAAAATCTCTCGGGAAAAGTACGTGACATTTTAGATACTGAGGTCGTGTAAATAATTGAACATATTTTTGACATTAAAACCTGGAAACTTTACAGATGATAAACTTGAAACATCTTTAAACATATCACAACACATCAACACATATTAAAAGCAATGTGAGTTGATAACATTCTTCCGAAAGTTTAGAAATCACAGGATTTCAACGGTATTTTACTCGACTCTGTGACATCATATATAATGGAGATATCGTAGAAAGAACAGCAGGTGGCATACTTCCTTTCCCCCTAAAAAGGAGATATAGGTTTGGCAAAAATTATACAGGAATCACACTTAGTACAATTTCAGTAAATATTTATAACTAAATTCTACAGCTGGAAGTAAAGTAGTTATGTTATCACTTGAAATGTTTAAGGGTGAATCGATAGCTTACTATTATTTCCAAAATGGTTAAAAAAACATATTACTATAAAGATATTGTTGCTTTAGTCTACCAAGTAGAAAAGACCTATCTGATTTGCAAATCAGCATTTTATTTTTCGTTATGTTCATTTTTCTTTTGTTTCTTTCGATTGAACATTGATTATTTGCGCCTGTAGGACATGTAAAACTGATTCAATCATCAAGAAAGATCAGAAAAGAACAAATATTATAATCAAATCTATAGCCAATGAAGAAAGACGAAATGTAGAAAAAGTCAGATTAATGCGAAAGAAAAGTGGATGAGATAGATTCTCTGATTCTGAGAATATCCTTTGTGTTTCGGAATTAATGGCAAAGGGATTCAACGCTTCATCTTCCAGAACGGGTCAGTATAATCAGGTTCCCTCTTAGCAAATCAGTCAACAACTGGACCAATGACACAGAACGACGCACAACGAGATGATAATAAAAAAAAACGACGAAAAACTTAAAAGGTCTCGTCATACCAAAACAATTACGCCACGAGAATGATGAGAAATCGATGTTGTCTTTTCCTTCCCTTTTATTTCCAGACGAGCAAGTAAATCCTATTTCGTTATCTTTT
The DNA here is from genome assembly GCA_903632075.3 of Acanthosepion pharaonis. NCBI lineage: Eukaryota > Metazoa > Mollusca > Cephalopoda > Sepiida > Sepiidae > Acanthosepion > Acanthosepion pharaonis. Next base: position 178,302 of record CAHIKZ030002123.1, on the reverse strand, counting down.
GTGAAGGGAGTATCAGTTAATAGTAGTTTTATGACACACCTCACGTCGTTAGCCACCTGAGATGAACGAGCGAGAGAAAAGAATCATCCGAGTGCGACAAATTTGGTTTGTCTGGCCTGATCAACGGAAACAGTTTATCTGCTGGTGAGTTTTGGCTTTTTTCTTTTCTCACCAAAACACAGCAACAATGCTTCGGGGCCTGTACGCTACACTGGAGGCAAAATTATAGCAAGTTCAATATCTTCATCCAATTCAGTATTGTTCATGTTCTATTTTTTTTTTCAATTTGATAATAACTTAAATTTTATTCTAGGTTCCTTTTTCCGTTCAGGACCTAAGTGATAATAGTTCTGGAAAAACATCCTCGACTTCCTAATTCTTCGCAAACTTTGACCCTCACACATCCTGTCATCCAAAGTCTTCCATCTAATTACATATCTTTCTAATCGGCCATTGTATCTTCAATATGTCCCTTGAATATAACATTCTGCAAGTTCGTTTTAAAATTCTAAGTCATGTAATTTTGAGATGTAACATAATTAATCATTGTATATAATCACTTTGAGTGATTTATTTAAGTGGAGTATAACAGTTTTTTAGATGAACTGGGAAAAATATTTATTCTTTCCACTTTTTGCATCTGACTGAAAAATTCAGTACATTTATATTATTAGTACAATTTTCGTGTGAAATGCCAAATCTCTTTCGTCCTGGGTAAGACATTAAACTATGTCCAGCAGCAAGGCCTCTGATCAAGAGGTTTTGAGGAGCGTGGAATGATCTCTTAATTGGTTGTGTTCCCAGGTCCACCCTGACTTGGGGTGGTAGCACATGTTAGGGTCCTAGCTATGGGCAAATAGTTAACTACTACCAGCAATACTTTTTTTTTTTTTAAATTATTACAAGCAATACAATTTTGAAGGAAATATATTACTAGAAACAGATTATTGACTAAACAAAATATTACCAGCAATAAAAAATGTTTCGGCATTAAAAAACCCACTGTTGTTGATATGCCATTAAACAAAATAAATCAAACCAATCTAAACCAAAACAGTACATATTCTATTCAAACGAATCTATCCTAAAAAGGTTGTCGACATTAAATAACCCATTAAGGTTGATATGCCGTAAAACAAAATAAACCAAACCAAATGCCTTGCTATGAGTTATCGTTAATGCCGGTAAATAATCCAGTGACAGGACCCAAAAAGCGTGAGTTCAATACCTGGTTAAGGCGATGGAGAACTTGGAGAGGGGAATTAACAGGATACAAATGGTAACTGACATCCATTAGACATGGCACGTGGAACTAGAACAGTCTACTCCAGTGGGCAAAATAAAGGGTTCAGTTCGACATTCTAACCATCTGAAGAAGGCCGGAGCGTACGACGGCCGAAACGTTGTAATAAATATGGCAACAAAATGAGGACAATAGTCCGAATAATGTAAATAGTGTTAGCGTTTTTATTATTTTTTAGTTCAGGTACGTTTTTCGCTTCAAACCCAAGGTTTAAGGAGCCTCTTCAGACCTGCGCAAAAGCCATTTGATGTAAATAGTAAGAGGGGCTGTTTATGGTGATATGTGGAGCAGATAAGCTTTATCCGTAGACTCGAAGAGATTAAGATAGAAGTGATCGGCGAAACACGCTCTGGGAAGTAGGATTCATAAAGCATCGGTTTCCGGGAAGAATATGCTCGTTGCAATGGGCGTCGCATAGCGCGTCTTAGGAATGAATTTCGTCTGAACATTTTCCATGGAAATAGTGATAGATCAAGAGAGGCATGCGACGTTTCGTCTATGGGAAAACGATTGTAAGGTGGGTAATAATTCATCACCGTCAAGGAGGTGGAGACGATTCTGAACTTTATCTAGAGTGGGCTGCATCTCTCAATATATGGCAGTACTCCCTTTTCGGTCTGATCTTCCTTTTGCAAATGTAAAGGATAATGGGCGTCTTATACTTACTGGAGCGGTACAGGTCACCTACCCTTTTTTCACCATTTTTAGTGATGGATCGTATTTACCAGTTCCATTTGAAGTTTGTTCATTAGTCACAATAGGCGATCAAGTTACAGGTATTCCCGAGAGAACACCTACCAGGGGCGGAAATTCAGTGTCGGCTATATAAGTTAGTGGTTTACAAGTTCTAAAATTTAGTTCTTAGGGTTACTGCTGAATCTACCACACTTTTTATTACATTCAGGGCCTATTAGAGATAGTCACTCGTTTACTCATATCGACAGAAGCTTGAAGAGAACTGGAAGGTAGAGAAACAGAAATATTGTGTAAAACAAGAAAGATGAAGAAAATAATTCGATTCTAAACCAGGAATAAATATATGACATTTATTCTCTTTAAATTTTTCTTCATAAACATGGACGAAAAATTGTTTAGGTTTTCCGTTTTCATATTAATATTTTCATTTCCGATGAGCAGCGGTGTTTAAACAGGAGATTTCTTAGATATTTTGTAAATCCGTTTTTTAACCATAAGAATACAGATAAAACTACACAATACAAACGGTGATATTATATGTCAGAATGGAAAAAAAACCTGAAGAAGTATAACTTCAGATGAAGTTTTTTTTTTGAAAATGACTAAGTATTCAAAAGATGGAAGAGATAAAGATTATTTCATGGTGTAAATATATATATATATATATATATATATATATTTGAAATTGATTTTTGATTTTTCATTCGACGTTTTTATTTTATGAATGAAGCGATAAAAATTGGTAAGAATTTGAAATATTATTTCATGTTTGCTGACAGTGTTAGTTTTATGCTTCGAATCGAATTAATAATCTATGTTCTTCCTAATCATTTCAGTATTATTCATTCTTCGGCTTCATATTACTGATGCCATTCTTCATGCACATGGGTCTTATCTATAATGTTGCCTTTTTTTTTTTTACTAGTTGTGACTGAAGTAGTAGCATCTGCTACCGTTGTTGTGATGGCGTTGGAGTTCACTGAATAGTAAAATAAACTGAAACTATCCGTATGATCGTATCACTAAAATCAGCTAAACTGCTGATGAATGGGCTAAAGTTATATGCTTTCAGTTTTTCCCTATGGAAAATTAAGAAACAATACTGATATTATATTCATTTTATATAATACGGATCAAAAACGTGTACAATAGCTAGGAGGATGCTAAGCCTTAATCAGTGTGAAACAAGGGTAGAGCAACGAGAAATTCATGACGTTTCAACTTCTTGCTGACCACCGCATTTACCCCAACACAGACGGTAAAAAAAAAATTATTATTGAAAGAGAGAGAGAATCACAATAAATTAACGATTTTTACATCCCTCAGGCCGTCCAGTTTGATAAGCGTATCCTAGACATGGATTCCAACTAAATGTCCATGACACAGTGATCAATGGCCGTTTCCGTTTGATAGCGTGTCAAGGGATCTAGATAGGAATCCGAAATCGCCTTACCTGTCTCATCATGCAATTTCCAAAAAACGTTTCAGCATTTGACCATGATGCTCTCCGATGACTTGTACAGGGAAATTTGTCCTGACTTTTCGCCATCAAAGTGTTGAGGTTAAACATTTGCAACAAAACGCGTGTAATAACAGCAAGATTAGAGCGGGAAAACTCTCTCTTTTAGGCGCGAACGAATAAAGAAAAGTCGTCTGCTCGGTGTGTAACAATAAAAGATGAAAGTGATTATTTACATATAAAGAAAAAAGGGTAAAGGGATAAATATAATTAGGAGTGAAAGAAAGGGTAAATAGAAAATGTCCTGTAAGGGAAGAGAAAATGTTCATAACAGAAAAAAAGTCTTCCTCAAAATATTTCTGTGAGCGCCTAAAATTCTTAAAGCCAGTATAATCTTGTTTAGGTTTAGAAACACTCACACTTCTTGTAGATTATGAAAATTGCTGGTAGATATATAAATCTAGCAGTTGAGTGAGTTCGTAGGTCGACGACAGAAGTCCAGTGGTCACGACAGAAGAAGTGGTGAAGGGATGAAGATTTCAAATGTTTTTTTTAGTAGTGAGCTGACGGTCTCTTTTTCCAGCCCAGTAAGAATTTCTTCTTTGGTTAAAATGTTTCTGAAGTTGACTGGTGCTTTCTATCGTCGAGCTTACAGACCGTGGGCCGAATTCTCACTGTCAAATAGGCATAGATTCCCCAAATATATGGTGATTTGGGAGGCTCAGAAGCATTAGGGACTTTCCCTCCAAAATCATTATAAAATTTCCTGGCTCCTCCATTGATCAAAAAACAAATTCTTATCTCTGTTAAGAATTAATGCTTTGAGAGCTGGTTTTGAAAGTAATGAAAACATGTTGGATTGAACAATCTGTGAGATTTCCCCCAGACTTTATGGTACCATGTAAAGAATAATGGTGGTGGAATTCCTTTTTATATTTTTCTGCTCTCTCGTTAGTCAGAAAATCTATTCTCATCTATGATAAGAATCAAGTCATTGGGAGCCGGTTTTGAAAGTAAAAAAGGTTGGAGTGAGGATAGAAAAAATAGAGAGACTGTGAACTTGTAAAATATTGTTCTCAAATTATATTCTAACAATTGCTCTCCTCAATTTAGATCGAAAATGTATCAGCTTCTATATATCATATCATAAGGTAGGCAAGTGACACCCAAATCTTTGGTATCTAAAGGTATGTTTAGAGTAGCTAATCTAAATTCGAAAAGGCAAGCACATGATAACACAATTATTATTATTATTATTAGCATTGGAATATCGGAAACCTGGAGTTCAGCAGTGCATAGTAAGTATAACCATTTCTTTTAAAACTTCTTGAACTTTCCTCAGTATTCTTACCGGGCATAACAACAACAGGCATTAGAAGATTTCAAATTTGTCTTGAATTTCCAATTCATCTGCTGTCGATATCAGTATTTTTTTCTGAACGGTTCCATACACATGAGCTATTAAGAGTGATGTTGAATATGTTCTCGCCGCAAAGAAGCTCTTCCAGAAAATGCTTTGTTTATTGGTTCCATTATATGAAATGTGTCAAGCCATTTACTTTTCTGTTCCTTCTCGTATAATCTTAACCTTGATCTTCGCGAGGCTTTTCCAAGTCCATTCCACAAGGAACGGTGCAAGGAGAAAGATAAAGGCGACGCCAAAGAAAGATAAAGTCAGACATACGGTGGAAAGATAAAAGTTTGGGCTAGAAACAGGAGTTATTCAATGACCGTATCATGTGGAGACAATATGCAGCGCACCTACGACTCTCTCTACTTATGTCACAAGAAGAAGTATACTACTATTCTCTGTTTCGATTTGAGATCTGACTATTCTGTTTTTCAGTTCTTCGTCTTTTCTTTATTCTTCATGTTGGCACAGAATCATTCACAATGTAGCTCGTACTTTTTTCTTTTTTTTACAAAAAATTAATGCCGTTTTCTCATTTACATATACTCAGCCGATTATTATTATTATTATTATTATTATTATTATATAAGCATTATCTATGAATATATAGTCGGTGTGTCTATTGCTGTAAAAAAAATGTAACATCAGTTTCCGTAACTTGTACTCATCTCAATCTCATCACATTTCCAGTGTCCGTTTATGAATAACGACTCTTCACAACTTTCTACTCCTTTTAACTCTTAGCAATATTCATCACTCTTCTATAACTCTCACATTGTGTAATTGAATGGTATAACACCATCTCGTTAAGAATATTCCTCTGTATTCTTCTGCCTTTTAATATGCTTTGTCAGTGTCATATTCTCCAAGATCTCTTTCATCTTTGTTTCCTAGAGATTTCTAATCTATCTGTTTATAAGTCAATGAGATTTTTGTTTCCATCTTCCTCGTTACTCACATACTCAGTTCATGGCAAACTCAGCATCTTTCTGGAGAAATACATCTCTGTTGACTCAAGTATCATTTTCATCTCGAAATAAAGCTGACAACAGACACAGCCATATACCTAACTGATAATCGTATTTGCAATAATCCCCCCCTGTACGTTGCTGACAAGTGAACATTAAGATTTTTTTTTTATATATGTTACTAAATCTCTTAATATTTCGGTTTCATCCAGTTTTCCCAACAAAGAATCATTTTATTTTTTCTGTTAGTTTTATACACATTCAGTAAATTGGATCGCTGATTCGTTTATAAATTTTTCCTTTTAGGATCTTTTAGACAGCATAAAATATCTATCTTTGATAAAAATCTTCAGCGTATAAGCAATTTACCGTGTGATATCAACATTACATTTCAATCCTTACTTAACATTGTTGATAATAAATTATCAATAAACTCAGTGAAGTATGTGATTTGTATTTATAAATAAAAAAAGGATATAGGCAAAAGAAACATATCTAGTTAACACATATACTGAATTATGTATTTCATTATTTTATATGTCAGTATTATTTATATAACCAGCGGATGATTTAATTATCTGTTTCGACATCAGTCTGGCTTATATTTTTTACTGCTTTTCAGAGTTTGTTTTAACATTGTTCTCTTGTCATCGATAACATTTGTAAAAATTGACCACAAGTTGTCTTTTAGATTAATATTTGTAAATTCTGCTGGGCAACTTCCTCATTTGGTGTCCTTGAAATTTGCAATACTAGATTTTTAAAAACTGGCACCTAATAAAAACATATTAAACATATATTTTAATTCTTTGTGTTTCTTTATACCTTAGTTAATACGTACATTACACCATAATGACATCATGGCTTAAATAATAGTATATTCTCTTTTGAACGATAGGAGAGAGGGAAAAGACATATTAATGGAGCTGTTTATCTACAGTTAGAAGAAAATAAAGAGAAGACAGAGGAGCCAATAACGCTATCTAATATTAAAACCTGTTTCAGCGAAATGGAAAAAATTGTCAGTTTTAAATGTTTACATTTGTATTCTCTTACTTCATAAAATAGTGACATGCATTCATATTTATGGTTGTTATTGCAATATTTGGTTAAAGTTGCTAAGATTAAATATTTAACGTTGCGACAGGGAAATTTTCACAGGTATTTTTTAGTCATGGAACTCGTAATGATGTTATTTAAATCTTAATTTATATGATACTTATTACAATTAAAATAGGAAAACTGAAATTTTCACGAGTTTTAAATTTTTTTTTTTTAGTTCCAAGAAAAAAAATTTTTTTTGGTTGTGTAGACGTCATATTTATATGAGCTTTCGTGTTTCTACCTGTATCAACTTATTTTTTTTTAACTAAAAAGTAGCATTTATTTATTATCCCCGTTCACGAAAACTAAGCAAGAAAATATAGAGAAATTAATATACTGAAAAAAAATTTGAACAAAGTAACTATAAACAATTTTTTTTTTCTATCTTCTGCCAGCTGCAATGATGGAGAAAGCATTACCTCGAACACGCTGCATGAGCCACTCTTTTTTCGCGAGGCTCGTCCCTTAATCGAGACGCAATCGCGCCAATTCTCCGAAGGAACGCCATCGAACGAGGGCCAATAACCCCTGAAGTCTCCACTGCCAGAGGAGTAGAAAAAAATCTATCAACAAGAGAAGAATATTTAACTATTTTTTTTCATCTCTGCGTCCCGGGCGACGGATCCCGTCTCAACCGCGGAATTGATCAAATTACCGACCGAAAATGTATCCGCACAGGTCACATCCCACATCAACGACTTCCCCATTTTAAAAGGGAAAATAGTAATGCCATCCGACCGCTTTCCATCACCACGGTCGAGGCCTACGGGTTAAATTTGGGAAGGGAACCCATCTGCATCCAAACCTCTTTTGATGATGTCGTTTATTTATTGTGGATATGAATAAAAGGATGGCAGAACAAGGTTTAGAAAAGTTAAAACAAAAGAGAACATTTACTAAAGATAGGAAATTGGACAGGGCTATGATCGCCAAGGCCCTGAAGTGACATGTCTCAGGGAAGAAGAATCCTCGACGTATATTTGAAATATTTTATATGAATATAATATATTGATTTATAATATATATTTTATATGAATATAATTTGTAGGGCACATAAAGGAATGAGGGCTTAGGGAAATTTACAGGATATATTGAAGGCAAGAAAGACAGAGGAAAACAACGCATAACCTACGAGATTCAGTAAATGGATGACGTAACAGAGTTTAGGAGAGATAACAAAAGGACAAAATTATTAAAATCTACAAAGCAGTAGGAATTGTAGAGGTACACCGTTACCAGAGTCAGGAAACATAGATGAAGAGTTCTCTTAAGTTATATTTGAAAGATTCTTTTTGAATCTAAAATATTAATTTATAATGTATTTTTTGTAATAAATAATAATTTTTAGGAAATATATAGAAAAGAGGAGTTGGGAAATTTAAGACTGAAGGCAACAGAGACAGAGAAAAACAATGAATATTCTACTTAATAAGATTCAGTAAACGGGGTGCAGAGCAGGGTTTAGGTGAGATATTAAATAGTCAAAACTCATTAGGAACAAGACAGGAAATTGTGGAGAGCCGTGATCGCCAACGCCCTGAAGAGACAGGCTGTACAGAATCAGAATAAGACGATATTACATATATATGGATATTTAGTATTATTATTATTATTATTATTATTATTATGTTATATTTTAATGAGTCTCTTGTCATTATTTAAGTTTCATCAGTTTCTTATTCATTCATTTTGTGAACTATTTTTTCTCTTATCTCTTTAAATATGCAGCTGTTATTGTTACTTCCTGCATATAATCTTCTATTTCCATTATCATACAACTCGTTTAACGATAGATCGCAATTAATGTCGATCGGATTACTATCTGGAGATATTCCGAAAACTTTAATAGATATAATTGAGGCCTTTTTGAAAAGGTCGTCCGTAATCTGCTTTACAGAACGTGAATCCACACCATCTATCATCAAGATATTCTGTTTCTTTCTTTTCTTTCTTCTTCTTCTTCTTCTTCTTCTTCTTCTTCTATTTTCCGTGTTCCTTCAAGACGTAGGCGATCACAGATTTCTTGATTGGGAACTATACTACACACAAGCGTTTTGTTCAAGTACTTAGAAGAAACCTTTGTAATTGTCTTGATATGGTCCTTCACTTTTAAGCGAATTGTAATTATAATTCCTGCAATGCTAGCTTAAAGCATCACTATCTGGAGAAGTTCAGAAGTATTCAATTGATATCTTTGAAACATCTTTGAAAAGGTCGGTAGTAATCTGCTTTACAGAACGTGAAGGCACTTTGTCTTTCATGAAGATCTTCTGTTGCTTTCATCTTCTATTTGTCTTGTCCCCACAGGACATACGCGATCACAAACTTGATTGTGAACTATACTTCCCAAAAGTACCTTGTTCAAGTCAACGACGAAATTATACGTACACTCATCAATTTTTAATATTTTTATCCATTTCTCAGAATCTAATGCCCTTATGATGACAGTTTTTGTTTTATATATTAATGAAAACAAAAATGGAACATAGAATTCAATTTCCCGAGCAATAGGTTAAATACAACCATTTTGACAGGCGAATTATGCAAAATAGGAAAAGTCAAAATTATTCGTACAGTATGTAAAATAGAAATAAATGAACAATTTTAACAATATTAATTGTCAATAGTATGGCTTCTCATTTTATAACTAGCTTCAATCGTTTTCTAGAGTTTTTGATAAAGTTTGATCAAGTCTCATCCGGGATTTTCTTTCATTCTTCAATGGTTGCACTTTCCAATTCCTGAAGGTATTTTTGGTGAAGGATGATTTATTCGAACTTTCAATTCTTGCCATGAATCAGTGACAACGTGGCTTCAGAAAATTTTTTTAACCCATTAAGCTTGCTTATTAAACGTTTAATTTGTCCCTAATGAATTTTTGTTAGATATAAATATCAGTTTTTTAAGCATTTGCTTTCTTCTAAGAACTTTTTCAAACACTTCACTGTTTAAGTGTTGCATTCCCATCATCCAATCTAGTCACATTTTTTCCCTTTTTAAAGAGATCTATATTTTGTGACAACCGTAGCAATTTAAATATCCGAAATTAAATTGGGCCTATGAGTAATTATACTCTTATGTATATTTATTTAGAGTTTTATGAACAAAATTTTAATCGTATAACTTCATTTCACCCATGTGAATGTAGTGTTGTAAATACATACTATAGTAACAAACTTAAATTTACATGTTATATTTATTGTATAAATATCTCCGAAATATTCTCCCAATATCGGTTAGCACATGTTCTCTGGTGAAAGATCTGTCTGGCTTAACTATATACGATGATTTATATAGAGATGTTGCATTGCAATTTATTTTATACCTAAGACACTTGCGGGTGATTATCAGTATATACCCTGAAAAATTATTCAAAATATTTTCGCTTTGCAAATATAATTAATCTTATTCTTAGTGAACCACTAATTAAGGAAAATGTGTTCATATTACAACAACCTGTACGGACCTGGGTGAACCGACGAATACAAACATGAAAATTAATCTAGCATATTTATAATATCTTATTCAACGCAATAATTCGTGAATAAATTTCAGCCAATATTTGCTAGCGCCTACAGATCTCTCATTCAAATCGTGCAACTTACATTCTCGGCTGTAATCTTTGAGAGAGTATTCTCTTCTCCTCTCTAGATGGAGTGCTTATATGTATGTGATACATCACTTTGCCCCGCTTGCATCCCAGGTTTTGATCACGTGTCAGTGTGGTCCACATGTAAACTCTACATCTTCCTTTTCTCAAAGACTTTCTGTAAAGGTTCTTCTAGAATCTTCCGTATTGAATCTCATACTACATGTTTCAACAAAAATACCTCCCTCATAATGGGAAGACATTAGTGCAAATAATGTATTCATTGAGCTAATGACTTAAATTGTAGGTATTTTTAGTAGGCATTGTCATTCAGAAGTCTTATAAGGTTAAGCTTCTTCATAGTTACTGAAACCAAACAAATGATCTTATGAAAGTGCCCATCAATATCTTGTTGAGCTTGATCGGGTGTATTTGATATCATGTCAGTATCCTTCTCGTTCATGTAAGGCAGTTAGTAATCCGTACATACAGCATGTTGAATATTTTCATAACAAGAATGATTGATCTGGAATTGGAATCAATTATAAAAATTCAGGGGATCTAATTAGTAACTACTAAAAATTTATAATAACTAGGTATAACACATTTAGTACCGGAGATAAGGCAGTTGAACACAAAATTCGCTGAGCTAGGGATATTTTCATCTAACACCACAAATTGGTACAAAACCAAAACTCATGTTCCTTAATAACATCGTCATATCGATACTTTCATATAGACAACATTCATATGTAGACTTTCAGTTGTATCTATCGTTTTCTAGGATCAGTGATTAAAATTGATTTGAGAGAATATTTCTTGTGGATCTTGGCGAATCCGATCATTTTTAACAGTGTCCACTGGGGCTACAGAATCACAAAGAACTGTAATAAATAACAAAAAAAAATCATTTGAAGACTTTCAGGAGCAACAGCTAAAATGCATAGAATACGAAACGCGAATAAAAAACAATCATATATTCAAGATGCTGACGTTCCACACTACTTCAAACAAAAGGGTAGGAAATAAACCCCATAACTACTGGAAAGATTGACAACAGCTACCTGACATAAGGAACCTATTTTACTGAACATTTTTAAGAAAGATTTTATACATTTCGACGAATATTTCGGTGAAAAAATATGAGTATGATTATCAATATTATAGTCGTAACTGTAAATCTTTTGGGGTACTAGGGCATCTTTGAATTGATGGCATTTCCAGCATTGCGTGATTCTCCCCTGAGGGTAGATTGAGCTCGAAAGACTCCTACATTGAATCAGCCCAAACCCTGTACTGCATCCGATAGCTTCCTGTGATTCTCAATTACTCTGATCGCTATTCTACGATCTGTCCGGCTTCCTAGAATCTGCCAGGGGTAACACTCTCAACGCTATTGCTCATTTAGCCGCTGGAACATGGAAATACCAACAATGTAACAAGACAAGTATCATTGGTACAAGCGCTAATGATTATTTTTTCTACATTTTTATTTGTAATCTATTTTCACGTTAGAAACAGCAAATCTATCCAAGGCTTTGAAATTCTCCACTGTTTTTACAGCTGATTTTAGTAATATTTTATTGTCAGGAGAGGTCACTTTAGATTATTCATATATTTACAATTACATTTAAGTAATTTTTCGTTCCCAGTAGATATATGGTAATTAATTAGGAGATGAAGTGATCCCTTTCAGTTTTTGTGTTCTAGTAGGGACCACCAGTATTTGGGTTTGATGGTTTGGTTACCTTCATTTGTGCGGCTCGTCTTGTTTTATTCGCTTATATAAGATGTTCTCAACCAGGGTCCATATGGACCCTGGAATATCTATATAACATTATTGGGATCCACGTAAAAAATATAGCAAATTGGGGTTCTACGATAATATTTCAGTGGTTCAGAAAGCAATTTCACTTCGGAACGATTTTACCACTGAGAACTGGAATCTCTACTGTAATTTACGGCATATCAAAATATTAAAAATAGAAAAACAACTCTAAAACTAACAGAGCAGCGAAAACGACAGAAATCGCATTGAATAAATGTGCACTTTTTAACTTATTATTTACTCATATTATTTTACCAATGTACATAAATATTCCATACAATTTATTTGTTAGATCCAAGTTTATTTTCCTTGAATTACATTAACTTCAATATAAACAATATACGTTTACCATTTCTATAATAATTATCTATTAGTAAAAAAAATAAAATAAGCTTTTTTCATTGAATGTCTACGGAGCTCCATCAAAGAAAAGTAAGATTAGAAGCGGTTCATGGTTAAAGAAAAAAAGAAAAAGATGAGAACAAATAGCATAGATTCAAGTTCATCAGTTACTATAAACAGTAACTGAATATTTATTATGCACATTTTAACTTTTCCAAACGGGGCTGGTTATTCAAAATAAATGTAATTTCTTTTCAATTATACATAGTAAACTGCTAGCGCAGATACATCTGAAGTTTTGTAAATTTATAGTGTTACCAATCTAACCGTCGCGTTCAACACACTCCTATTGTTTGTAGTTCTTTGTAAACTTTTCTCTTTATACGCCCTCTCCTATTGTCCAACTTACGGCCCATTTAAGCAAACTTTCTAGGTAGGATGTTCGCTGTTTATTTGTAGGTCTATGTTGCTTTAAATATGTCCTCTGAGGGTTAATGTCTCCTATCCCATTATCATCCTTAGTTGTCCTAGAAATTTCAACTGACTCTTTGGATTCCAATTATGACATTTTTGTTTCCCATTTTACTTAAAACTTCCTTGTTCTTCGCATGTTCAGTCAATGTTATTCCCAAAATTCCTCTGTTGAAGTACATCTCCGTTACTCTAACATTCTTCATCATCTGTGAGGATATTTCACAGCATTCACTGCCTATAGAAGAAGGGACATTACATTACAGATTTAACATCATTTGTCTCCAAAGAGGTTTTCCTGATTCTTAATGATTTTCTTAGTGTTTGACAGAACCCATTTACTACCCCAATGCGATTACAATTTTTTAATGTAAAGTGACTTTTGAATGAATTCCAATAACCAACAATTACTATTCTTAAAAAGAGTGCTCAATACAAAGTAGAGGACAGATCAATATATAATTATTTTAAATCACGTAAATAAAAAAGTTAATAATGGTCTAATAAGTATATAAAATTTATTGGTACCTAAAAATTACAATTTATATTATATATATATATATATATATATATATATCAAGTGATAATGTTGAAAATAAAATAAATTTAAAACAATTTATTTTATTTTCAACAAAGTTATATAAATTGATAAGATAAAAAATATAACATTATATAAAAACAAAAATGGCTATTTTATTGATTTTATAATAAATTTTAAATATGTTTTAATTTTTTTATAAATAATTTTGTAGTGATTTTATAACATATATATATATATATATATATATATATATATATATATATATTGATAGTGGGAAATAAACTCCTAAGATTTAAAATAATATTTTTTAAACTATGGTTCATGAATAATATTTAAATCATATTTAAATGTATATTTTTTAATTTTGCTAACTGTGCCGTTTTTCTTAAAAGGTTATATACCTCTTTGGGTACTACAGTATATTCAGAACTTGCTGTACAGACAACATCTGGTCTTTCATTTGCATATTGTTTTGGAGCTCAAGATGTTTCATCCCAACAATAATCTATTTCGATCCGTTATCCCCATTTCTTTTTCATCTCGAAATTTACATTTGTTTGCCTTTAAAGTCGTCAATAAAAGTTTTCATTATTCTTAAAAGCCTCTTTAAATATTTATGTAAACAAAAACGAGCGATTCTGTTTTATTTGAATTATCTTTTGTTCTAGGAACTTTTCCCAAACCAATTCCGTTTATTGGCCTTTCTCGAATCTCGTCAATTTTATAAAAGGTCGAAGGCCTTTTCACTCGACAGTAATAATATTTTAGGTAAACCTGTTTTTCCCGTATTTTATTCTGTAAGGAAAGGTAAATATATTTTTCAGGAAAGCTTGGAAAAATGGAAACAACCATTGTCCTATTTAAAATCCATTATTTTTAGTTCGATCGCTATCTGGACATTTTGATCTTTTATGCATTTTTTCCACTAATATTTTTTTTTTGTTTAAATTTCCTCAAGGACACATGGTACTTCGGGATAAATGTTGGTTAGATCCAGTGACAGTACCCAAAGAATTCAGTTCAATATACGGTTCGGTAGTAGAGAATCAGAGAGGGAATTAACAATTCCATAACTGACATCCATTAAATTCATTTACGTAACTAGAACAGTCTTCCAGTGAGCGAAATAAAGCTTCAGTTCGACATTCCTGAACAGGCCGGGTTACAACGGCCGAAACGTTGTAATGAATATGGCGACAAAAATGAGGACAACTCCGAATAATTAAAAAAATATTTTCGACGACAGATTGGTGTATCGAAAATACAATGACAGATAACAATAACGCATGGCACATAACACATTTTGTCCTAAGATTCAAGGCTGTAAAGTATTTTTTCTAACATGGCGGTTACCAATTTTTATTGTCTGCCAACAACTATCTTTTTTTTTTTTTTATAGGCTTCATTTAGTGCCATTTTAAGAAGAGTTCAACAACGGACATCAATTCCAAATCATGATTTCGCGATTTAAAAATCGGTTCAAAAAATTCTCCTTTGAATTTTTTACAAAGTGAGATTGTAGAACATCAACAGAATTTGTTTTTGTTTAGAAACACAATAAAGAACACAGCAAATGAAGGTCCAAATTAAATTAATATATTAGCAAATTGAATAGCACAAGACTAACGTAAAAAACCTAAACAAACAAGACCCATATATATATATATATATATATATATATATATATATATATATATATATATATGTCAACAAATATATGTATTAAAACAACAAGATTTACAAATGTAAACATTAAAAACAGATTGTTTTGTGTGTGGATAAAAGAATTTCGCTTTTGACATGTTCGTTAAAAACGTTGTAAATTTTCCATTAATGTTCACACATTTATCTTGTGGGAGACGCTATATTCTAAGAGAGCTTAGATTTAGATGTGTTCACTAAAATGAAGAAAATGAAAAGAGAACGAGGCAAGACGGACAGTTGTATTTTTAATGTGTAGACAGAACGACCCCTATGACATTTAAATTGCTATTCTGCAGTCTTAGTGATAACGTTTTAAACGGGTTTATCAGAATATTATTGAAGTCATTCACGATGATTTTTGAACATTTTGCTTTCTTTAATCAATTAGTTTTATTTTCCATTCCTGTTTTTTAAGCAAACCATTGTGATTAAGCATTGTTCTTTATCATTCAGATGAATAATGTATTTTAAAGCTTTGTTAATCAATTTGACCATGTTCAAATAAAAAAATTTCCCATGAACGAAATGTCAAATTTTCTTTTAGCTTTACTGGCGAAAATTTAGAATCTGGTATCTATACGTTCCCTCTCACTATGAAAAGCATATATAGAATCGACCTCTCCGGAATGAAGACATATTCAGCTTTATATTGAATATGAACTTTAATAATTTAGTCTATTACAACGAAATAATTACTCATTCAAGTGACAACACAAATATCAGAGCACATTAAAACATTTAACAACCACATTAATGAGAACTTTTATTGACCGAAACAACCAATCCTTAATTAAAAATCACGTAAATATTTATGTATAAATGTCTCATTTTGTTGTTATGATGTATATCTGCATATTTTTGAACACAAAACATTAGTCATTAAAAGGCCAATCGCAAAGTGGTAACCCCGAAAATATACTTTTTAAGAAACATTCATACAGATAAACGCACAAAAAGAATCATCCGTAGAGATTCGTAATATTAAACACAACACATCATTTTAAAATGCAAAAAAAATTGGCAAATCCTACCAAAAGGAATTTTATATATTTGTATGCATATACAAATCATGTGTTATAAATATTCAATTTTGTTCCGACCAAATTTTGGTTATTTATGGTTTTTAAAAAAGAGAGACATCTATTTCTGTTTATAAATATAAAAAGGAACTATACGAGTATTCTCAGTTGAATAAAAACTTCTTAAAGCCTATTAATGCGTACTTTTGTGATTCCGAATATATATAATATTGTATCAAATGACAATTGGAAAAAATCATGTTTTTGTGTTTACGCGTTTCGTTCTTCCAAATTTTTAAAGGCAAAATTGAAATAAATGTTTTTTGATGTTATAATCATTAAAATTCAAAATTAAAAAGATTTGAAAGTCTACTCATTTTTCTGGTTAATGTAAATTAAATAATATCTTTTAGGAATATTAATTTCAGACGTTTTTTTGGGATCTGGGAAAGTCCTATATATATATATATATTTAAGAAAAAATGACTAGACAATTCTTGACAAAAATTTCTCGACTACTACTTCAAGTTTAATCAATGTCTGCAAGAAAGACGTTATTTTATTGAAGTTTTGCATGCCATAAAAAGATTTCAAAAGAAAATCTATTAATGTTTCATCTATACAGTTCAACTCTGATATGAGACAAAATTAGTGAACGGTATCAAATGCGTTTTTCGTTTGTTTCATTAAAATTTCTTCCCACTGCTAATTTGAATAAGAAATATCTATTTACGCAGATAATCTTTTAATTTTATAGAATTTAATAACAATTTTTGAAATTATGTTACCTCAACCCGGACGAATACGGCATAATATATAAATATATATATATATATATATATATATATATATATGTACAATATTTTTGATCATCCATAATACGCACCCTTAAATTGTAGATGAAACTGTGGGAAAATATCTCATCTATTTCAGATGATTATTGAGCCCAGATTTTGAAAGAAGGATTATAAATTGTACCTATCCAATTTCATTATTTCAGTTTAGCTGTTTTGTATTCATGTCCCTAATTGAAGATATTTTAAATCCATTTTTCCTTCATGCACGATTCTAAAAATTTTTTTTTCAAAACACATTGTCATTCTGCAATAGACTCATTAACCTTTTTTGTTCTATTCCTATCAATCTAGCAACGTTTTATTCGAGTTAGATGTATCCAACACCCACTATAAAAAGAAGACAGAATAATATTCGTCTGAGAAATATTTAAAAAGAATAAAGGAATTTATTGGTCTTGAATCGTAGGATTTCTTAAATTGAGGTTCTTCTCAGATTGACATTTGAACAATTTCATGAACCTGAGCAACTGGAATTTGGAGAGTCTTTTCAAACATTCCTCAGGATTTTTTTCAAAAAAAATGGTTTTAAAAATAAAAATAAAATAATTCTAATTTATTTTATATCTAAATATTTATTTTATTTTACATTTGTAATTATTGGATTGAAGAACCAATGACTAAATTTCAAGATCCTTAAAAATGAAAAAAGAATTAAAAGGTGTTGACTACTCACCAAAACATACAACAATCTGACAAAAAGTCAATATTGTCATATGTCTGTACGTGTGTATGAATTTATATCTATAATAACATGATATATATATAATTAATTTTTTTTATTTTTTTTTGTAGCTGATAATAATATATATATATATATTTGCTTATATATATTTTAGAAAAAAAATACTTATTATTACGGTATATATGAATTAGAAGCATATCATAGCATCAAAGTAAATATATAAATATATATATATATAGCACCTTATTAATTGGTGACCGAAGATTCAAAAAATAATCGATGAATACATTACACCAAGTCGCTGATGAAATTCTATTCCAATAGGTGTCTTTAAAAAAAAAAAATACAAAAACAAGTCAAATATTCCATTTGGCAGAGATATATATATGCATACATTGTAATCTTACATTTTCGGCATATGGTAGAAGGCGGAAGTATTGCTATATAATAACTATAAATATAATATGTATACCTTTCATATGCCTCAACCCAGGAAAAACAGGGGAAAACAGTAGAGATGTATAGCCTTACTAAATTATAGGTATAGAATTTATATTAAAGGACAGCAAATATAGTAGTACATTTGTCAATGACCCATGTAGCATGTATAGGTTTCTAATATTTCAAAAACCGTCCAATCAATTCACACAAAATTTTTACACAATGTTGGCAACACTGACCTGCGCAATCACTGAAATTTTTGTACTGATCTGCGCAATGTAAACAAACTGGCGCCATATTTGTTATCAGCACGGTGATTTGAGCGTGCCAAATTATTAGAAAGGTTTAGTAAAATTCCCAGAATTGAGCAAACAAAACGTTTATTAATGTTGCACGTGAATGTTTATGATCAAAAGAAGCTAATAAATAAGATAATCAAACAAATAATAACAGATACAAACAAAGGCACAGTTTTAAACAAATTAATAGGAATGTGCTTTCCCTGTTTTGAAATTACTTGAAGAAGTCGACGATCCATAGAATTTGTTAATTGTAGGATGTCATCTGCTGTAATGCCGCGAGATATGTCAAGAATTGCTTCCCACAACTCAGCGTTGCTCCTGAATTGTCGTCCGTTGGCGTACAGTCTTCGCTTCATGATGCTCCAAAGGTTTTCGATTGGGTTCAAATCCGGAGAATTTGCTGGCCACTTCATTTTTCGAGGTCCATCGAAGCCTAACTGTTTCAAATATTCAGTAGTCTTGTGAGCAGCATGTGAGGGAGCATTATCTTGCATAAAAACAATGGCCCTTCTGAAGGCAACTCTTTGCCTTTTCATCCACGGTTCAAGATGCTCCTTCATAAACGCTATGTATGCATCAGCAGTCATTTTGACGCCATCTGGTACTCTCCATGGGCCCACTAATGTTTTTCCAATAATACCACCCCAGATCATTATGCCTCCACCGCCTTGTTGGCGTCTCAAACGCTGATGGCGATTCTGTCCGTTCATTACCCAGCCTTTGCACCATCTATCTGGCCCATCAAGTGTTGCTCGAGTTTCGTCTGTGAACAAAACTTTAGAGAAGTCAATCTTCATATTGTCCTCGGCCCATTTCAATCGATTTTGAATGTGATTTCTCGTCAACGGAGGCTTCGATACAGGTTTGACTGTTGTTGATATTTCCCTCAGATACCGACACCGAGTACTTTTAGACACAGTAGGATCCCCAATGCGACTGAAAAGCTCTTGACTGGTAAGTCCAGGGTTCTTCGTGGCCTCTCGTTTAAGTCGTGACATGAGACGACGTGAAATAACCCTCGGCTTGCCTTTATCTGCCCTTTTGCGTACTTGTGTAGGGTCGGCGGTGAACTTTTTCACTGTTTGATGACACCTCCCTATCATTTTAGAAATTTCTAGGGTAGATTTACCTTTTGAGAGTTCTGAGGTGATAGTTTTCTTTTCAGCATCACTTAAACTGCTTTTACGGCCCATCTTAATTCTTACACTTTTCTAATAATTTGGCACGCTCAAATCACCGTGCTGATAACAAAAATGGCGCCAGTTTGTTTACATCGCGCAGATCAGTACGAAAATTTCAGTGATTGCGCAGTTGAATGTTGCCAATATTGTGTGAAAATTTTGTGTGAATTGATTGGACGGTTTTTTAAATATTAAAAAAGTTATTCTTCGATAATAATTTGGCACGCAGTGTATATATTATATATATATATATATATATATATATATATATATATATATACGTTTATATATTAAATATATATATATATTTTATTTCATATTTATATTTATATTCGGATTGATATATTTTATAGAAATAGTCTGAAAAAAAATTTTAATTTATATTTCTGTTTTTTTGAACTAAAATATAAATATTTTATTTAATGGATATTTAAATTCATATATTAAATATTCCAAAAAGATAAATTGTAAAAAATTATTTTTACAAGATTTAACATAAAATAAAATTACAAAAATATTTCATTCATTTGTATTTTTCAAGTCCTAAACTTTTTTTTAAAATCCCATATGTTATTTTATATTTTTGCAAAAATTTTGAACTCATTCATATATTTATTTTAAATAATGTAACTAAAAATAAAAATACATGAAAAATATTGACCCTAATATAAAACAAAACTAAAATTTACGAAAATATTTAAAAATATTTATATAAATATAAGAATTTATAAAAATATATTTTTTTTCTTATATATACTATATAACATAAATATTTTGTCAATAAAACTTTGTTTTATATATAATTTAATTTATTTTAAGATTCTATACTGTTTGTTTATATTTTATATAAAAAAATGGAGATTCATTTTTATATGAATATTTATATATACAATATAGGCAAATAAATATGTTTCTTCACTTTATAATATATTTTAATATATTATATTTTTATATATATATATATAATTATTTTATATATATAAAATTTAAGATTCATATTATGTATATATGCAAATCACTTTTATATATTTATATGGATATATATATATAAATATATATATATCCATATAATTATATTCATATATAAGATGGTAACCCGCACATTATATATTTAAATGTATACATTATGTACAATTTTTAATGAATATACATATACACAATATATAAAATGATTGATTTACTTAAATAAAAATAAATATATATATATATATATATATATATATATATATATATATATAAATATATTTATCGTATATCATAATATTGATATAAAATGAAAATTATAAATTTTTAAATTCCAAATATATCCATTCAATCAATTATATTGATAAATTTTATATCTATATATAAATTTAAAAAAATATATATATAAATTCATAGGCATATTTATTTAAAATATTTAATATTTTTTTCACCACCTTTTAAATTAATAATATGTCGCAAAAATTTTGGATTATTCTATATAATAAAATCTTTATTTAATAATCATCTTTTCAAAGAATGGGTTTGGATAGTCTTGTTCATGATAAAATTTTTAAATATGCATTTATTATAACATTTACGGTCACAGATTTATTATCTTTATTTTATTTATTTAAAAAAATATATATCTATAAAAATGGGGATAACAGTGTTTTTTATATGATATAAATATATCCATATATATATTTTCATATATATAAAAACCAAAACGTGTTAATTGAAACGGTGGTTTTTACAAGTCTAATGCGGATGTAATTGAAAAATATGTTTTCCATTTATATTAATTAAATTTTATTTGTCCATTTGAGCCAGTAATCTTTATTTTTTGGATGTTTGAAAACACATACTTTTCCATTTGATTTTGTGTCGCTTGTTTGTTCAATTTTCATTATAATTGTTTGTCCATTTGAATATTTATGTTTAAATTTTGTTTGTTCAAAGAAATTATTTTTTGTCCCCCAATGTCCATTTAATTGATATATCCTTTTTGTTTTAAAAAACCAATGTTGAATTCACATTTTATTTTTGCCTTCCTTATTTGTCCATCTGTTATATTGAAATAATTTGTCTTTTTGAGCCAGGTCCTATTTGACCTTTTGGTTATTGTATTATCAGATAACTAGTTTTAAAACGCCTTTCATTTTTTTAAGACCGTGGTTGATCGGTTTTCTTCCATGCGTTATGGCGTAAATAACATCCATTCAAATAAATATTTTGTTTTATATCAATTTATTTTTTTTTGATATTTTGTCTTTCCTAAATATATACAATAATTCAACTAATTTTATTTATATTGGAAATAACTGAATGTTAATTTGAACATTTTTTTATGAAATTTTATATTTTTTTTTTTTTGTTTTTAATTTACTAGCATCCTGATTTTTGTTTCCTGGTATTTTATATATAAAATATATATATATATTATATATATATTTATTGAAATTATCACAAAATAAGAACAAAACTTAGTATATTTTTATTCATTATATAAATTTTATAAATTTATGATTAAAAATATATTTAATTGTATTTTTTAAAAAATTGTATAATTAAAAATTAAATATTGTTTAAAATATATAATCTCATATTTAAATTTCATTTAATTAGAAAAGAAAAAAAAAAAAATTCCTGTTCTTTCATTCATCTTCCAAATTTAACTTTTAAAATTTTAAAAATTATCGTTTTAAATTTTTAATAATGATTTTATAGATGATATTTTAAACATAAATCATTTTATAAAAGCTTCAAATTAAATTTTTTAAAAATTTTTTATTAATATTTAAAATATTTAAATATATAAAAAAAGTTTTATTTTTTGAAAGATTTTCAATATAATAGAATTATATTGTGATGGCAAATGGCTAAAAATTTTTTTAATAAAATATTTAATTTTATTAATTTCAAAACGAAAAAAAACTTTGATCATTTTAAATTTGTTTTTTTATATATAAAAAAATATTTATTCACCATATTTTTATTTAATATATTATTTATATATAATTAAAATCGAAAATAAAAAAATATTTAATGTTTATTTTTTGGTATTTAAAATAAATTTATCTTCCTATAAAATCGATAATTTATGGTATATATTTAAATTTTTAATTTAAGATTTTCGTCTATGTTATGTTAAGTGTCATATATATATATTTGGAATCGTGGAAAAATCTTATAAATTTTATGTTAAGAATTTTCTGCTGGTCATGTATAAATAAGTATTCAAATATAGTCATAATAAATTTAAAAAAATTTTCCATTCTCAAGAATGCTTTTGTTTTAAAAAATCTCGATTATTTATTTTCGCTTAAATGATTTTATTCATTATTTTCAATAATAATCGATTTTTTGAAACCCAAAAGGAATGAAAGTTATGATTTTTTTTCTTTTTTTTAACATGTTTTTTATTTGAATGGAATATCATTGAGAATGATCGCTTAGCAAGTAAAGCAATTTATATAGATACCGATTTTTTATATAAACTTTATTTTTTATTATCGAATTTATATTGACATATTGACATTCTGTATACAAAGTATTGAAAATATAAATATAATTATTGGAATATGGTAATTTCTGATTTATACACAAATATTTTTTATGGATAAAATTTATATTTTATAAACATAATATATATCTGTATTAAAATATTGATTTGTTTATTTAATTATTCATATTTTTTTTGGAGGAAACATTTTTCATTTATTTTGATTTTTCCATATATATATTATATATATATATAAGATATATATATATATATATATATATTTAAAAAAGACATTTTATTTATGTTTAACGTTGTTATTTTATAGATACAAGTATTTAAGCAAATGCTCTGTTTAAGATAAACAGTATTAAATAACATTTACCGGCCTGAATGTCGAGAAATTTTCATAGAAAATATTCGTTCATATGTAGGATTCGAACCTGCATCCTATACGGAACTGTCATATACGCTGACATGCCTTAACCACTTGGCCACAATGAACCTTTGGTAATACAAGGTCGAATTTACTGCCTTATAAACTAAAAAATTCCATGAATCTCAGTACATTCATAACTGCTCTGGCGTATCGAATGTAAACAAATGACGTCATATGTTAAGAAATGGACAAGGTCCGACAATTTATTTATTAAAGACATTTTTTTTTATAAATTAACGTTGTTAATTTTTATAGATACAAGTTATTTAAAAATGCTACTATTTAATTAAACATATTAAATAACATTAATGTCAAATGAATGTCCAAAAATTTATATATAAAATATATATATTTAATATTTTCACATTATGGAAACATAACAAGATGCATGAATTACCATATAAACCAAATTCGAAAAATAAAATTTCCAAAACATTATTTTTAATATTGGCGGATGGTTCTTCCATGAATCTTACAGTTTTTTTTGAATTGTTCGAATCGAATGGGCAAACAAATTTTATCATTTTTCTAATCATTTTATTTTCTAAATAATTTATTTAATACTGTTTATCTTAAACAGATATTTGCTTAAATACTTGTATCTATAAAAAATAAAGAAAAAGTTAAAATAAATAAAAAACACTAAATAAATAAAACAAAGTGAAGTTTTTGTTGATTTCTTTAAAATATAAATATATATATATATATATATGATATATACATGAATCCATATTTTTATATATATATAATGTCTTTATATACGATAATCCATATTTATATATATATATATATATATGCATGAATCCATATTTATATATATATATATAATGACATATCATGTTTCATATTTATGTATGTATATTATATATATATATATATATGATTTTATATATATGAATCCATATATATATATATATATATATATATATATATATATATATATACATGTATCGTGTATATATATATATATATATATATATATATATGCATTTATATAATATATATATATATATATATATTTTTAATATATATGCATCTATATATATATATATATATATATATATATATATATATATATATATATATATATATATATATATATATATATATATATATTATATATATATATTCATCTAGTTATGGGTGTACATATATATGTATGCATGTGTATATAAATATACATATATTTGTATACATGTATGAATATATATATATATATGTGTGTGTGTGTATGTGTATATATATACGAATTTCTCTTATCGTGGTGTGTATATATTTAAAACATATCCATTTGTACTTGTTCATAAGTATAATGGAATTTGAACAAATACAAGGGGTGCATATATGCATTAAGTTCGGTTATCACTTTCGTCAGTATTGTTTGAATTCTTGAATGCTTTAATAGTACCCAAATTTTGAGAATTTATTTATTTGACGTAAAGCTTCAATCACCTCCGAACAACATTACTGATATCTGATGTCGGTTTCTGCATATGTATCTAGGGCCTGAAGATCGCATGAAGCGTTAAATAAAGGTTTGAAGACTTTACCCATAGCTGACGTGCCTGACAACGCATCCGCTATAATAATATGCACATTGCTCAATAAATATTAGAAATTTGAACATATATATGAAAATGATATGCCTGTTAATTGGTTTGTTAATTTATTAAATATAGCATGAGGTCATATTTTTGGAGGTGTATTGACAATTTGAACTGCTGGAAGCGGCGACTATTCGGTTTTAGAGAATGGCAATTTAAATATTTTGCCCAGATTAAGCTGAATTCTGCGGACAGTTTTCAAATATTTTCCTTCCGCTTTTGCATTCTAATCTTGGCAAATCTTAATTTTGCTTATATAAATACATCTTACCTATATATATATGACATTCTGTTTTCATCATGTATTCTATTTTTGAATATTTTCTTACTAAGAGTATTTCATGTCACAATCTACTTATTAAAGATTTATTTTTATTCTCTCTCTTGACTCGACGCTTTCATTTTTGACATTTCAGGATTTACTTTTTCCCTAATATATTTTTCATATAAATATTTTTTCCTATGTTACTTTACCACTTTCTTTTCAGCTGATCATATATCTTTTCCTCTATATTAATTTTTGCAACATATTAATGCATATGTTTCACATATGATGAAGTTTTGTAAGATGTTTCTATTTGTTCTTTTTGGTTGGATGTTTGACTATCGGTAAAGTAGTTTCTCCTTGTCGACTGTCAGCAAGTTCTTTCTCCTTTTCGGCCATTGCTGACACGTTTCTCCTTATCGCCTGTTGCTTATACGGTTCTATTTCAGCATATTGCTAAGACCTTTCTCTTTGTCTGCTTATTGCTAAGACCTTTCAATTTGTCAGCTTATTGCTAAGACCTTTCAATTTGTCTGCTTATTTCTATGACATTTCAATTTGCCTTTTGCTAAGACGTTTCACTTTGCATTTTTCTAAGATTTTTATCTTTGTCTGCATATTGCTAAGACCTTTCACTTTGTCTGCTTATTGCTAAGACCTGACAATTTGTCAGCTTTTTGCTAAGAACTTTCAATTTCTGTGCTTATTGCTAAGAGCTTTCAATTTGTGTCCTTATTGCTAAGAGCTTTCAATTTGTCTACTTATTGCTAGGACCTTTCAATTTGTCTACTTATTGCTAGGACCTTTCAATTTGTCTACTTATTGCTAAGACCATTCAATTTGTCTACTTATTGCTAACACCTTTCAATTTGTCTACTTATTGCTATCACCTTTCAATTTGTCTACTTATTGCTAACACCTTTCAATTTGTCTACTTATTGCTAAGACCCTTCAATTTGTCAGCTTAATACTAAGACGTTTCAATTTGTCAGCTTATTGCTAAGACGTTTCAATTTGTCAGCTTATTGCTAAGACCTTTCAATTTGTCAGCTTATTGCTAAGACCGTTCAGTTTGTCAGCTTATTGCTAAGACCGTTCAATTTGTCAGATTATTGCTACGACTGTTCAATTTATCTGCTTATTGCTAAGACGTTTCACTTTGCCTTTTGCTAAGAAATTTCACTTTGCCTTTTGCTAAGACGTTTATCTTTGTCTGATTATTCTTAAGACATTTCTCTTTGTCCCCCTACTGCAAAGACTTTTCTCTTTGTGTGTCTATTGGTAAGACCTTTGTCTACTTATTGCTAAGACGTTTCAATTTGTCAGCTTAATACTCAGACGTTTCAATTTGTCAGCTTAATACTCAGACGTTTCAATTTGTCAGCTTAATACTAAGACGTTTCAATTTGTCTGCTTTTTGCTAAGACGTTTCAATTTGTCTGCTTTTTGCTAAGACGTTTCAATTTGTCTTCTTTTTGCTAAGACCTTTGAATTTGTCTTCTTTTTGCTAAGACCTTTGAATTTGTCTGCTTATTTCTAAGACCCTTCAATTTGTCTGCTTCTTTCTAAGACCCTTCAATTTGTCTGCTTCTTTCTAAGACCCTTCAATTTGTCTGCTTATTTCTAAGACCTTACAATTTGTCTGCTTATTTCTAAAAGCATTCCATTCGTCTACCTATTGCTAAGACGTTTCTCTTTGTCTGCTGATTGCTAAGACGTTTCTGTTTGGCTCTCTATCGCTATGACATTTCTCTTTGACGTCTTCCTATCGCTAAGACGTTTCTGTTTTTCTCCTATTGTTAAGACGCTTAATTTTTTCGCCTATTAATACGTTCATTTGTCACCTATTGCTAAGAGGTTACGCATTGTAACCTATTGTTAATACCTTTCTCTTTGTCGCCTATTGCTAATTCGTTTCTATGGTTCAGACCTTACAATTTGTCACCTATTGTTAAGCCATATGTTTTTTATTTATTACACCCCAAGCAACTCTGCTAACACGCAAGTGATTTGGTAAATTGAAGAGAATGTGTAGATTTTCCAGTGAAAAAAGACAATAAGTGAACAGGCTACAGAAACAAAGAATATGACAATTGACATTGCATTTAAAGTTTTAAAAATCTTTCTATTTCTAAAAAGACTCAGCATTCATGACACCGACTTACAAATACTTGTCTTCCTCCATTTTGTTTCTCTTTTTCTCTCATTTTCCCTCTCTCTAGAGTTTCATGTTTTCCTTTCATTCAACGACCGTTTCAAAAACATGAGATGAATCTTCATTTTTCTCCCTCTCTCATTCGCTCACCTGCTGTTGAATGTGTTCCTACCCCATTTTAATATCGGCGGTGCTTTCTCACAGGAATAACCATAACTGATACCCATCAGATTATTGTACTCCTCCCCTTTTTATTTTCTTTTAATTCTTTTCTTCTTCCTTTTCTTTGGATTTTCTTTTTTTTTACGTCTGATTTATTCGTCATATTTTTTCTCTGTTCATGCTTATTATTCCCTTGCAATATCTGTTCCACACTCTTCCTGGTATTTTCACTTCTCATGTCACATCTATGTCCAAATTCACAACAAAGTAAAATCAAGTAGTTCTTGGGTTGAACTGTTCTAGAAATTTGAACATGCACTTCCTGCAAAGCAAAAGACTCTCTCAATAATCGCAATTGAAATGCGTAAATGTGTTCTGACACCTCCCTTCCAGATTATGTACGCTTCAAAAGGAGGTGACGTCAGAACGCTAGTTACAATTGATCGGAATAATTCCCTTTTTTATATAAATGAATTATGAAAAAATGCAAACGATGAATGTATGGATAGTATTAATATTATTCATAATAATATTAACAATATCGCTGTCAGTGAGTACGTATTATTAGATTTGGACTTTTTCTTTTATTTCTACATAATTTTTACAGATGCAGGAAGACTGTCATAATTATACAATATATTTGACCCGTATTTTCTGATATGCTACACGCATAAATCTGAATAGAAGTTGAATGCAAAATGTCTTTGAATGTGAAAAATTCACGCCTCTTGAACAGACACTTTTCGGATTATTTAATAATTGTAAAGAAAAGATGATTCGAATTAGATTTCTGAACTAAAAAAAAGTAATTATATGGAAGACGATTGTAAAATGATGGAATTGATATAATAGTTAATTCGTACGAAAGGTGAAGAACACAGTCTGTGCTGTTTTTAACCACTACTCAGGGGGAAGAGATGGATCAAGTATAATCCGACCTGTATAAGACTATAAACTACATACGCATCCTAGGTTAGACGATAAATTACGTCCAACAGCAATGCCTCTGATCAGGGGGTTTTGAGGAGAGTGGACCCATCTCTTAAGTGCTGGTGTTCCCAGGTCTACCCTGACGCAGGGTGGTAGCACCTGTTAGGGTTCCAGCTATGGGCAAATAGTTAACCGCCAAACTAGAATAAAAACACTATGAAAATGTAAAAATTGGTTTTAATACCAGAGATATGTTTTTGTAAAAAAAATTACCAGCAATAAACTTTTGAAAAACAATATATTTTTGAAGAAAACAATATTAACCAGCAATAAAAATCAAGACACTAGTAAAGTGTAAAAATAAGTTTTAATAACAAAAATAATTTTACCAGTAATAAATCTTTGAAGGGAAATTATTACCAGCAATACATTATTACAAGCAATTGATTTTTGAAGAAAAAAAGTAAAAATACATTTTTAAAGAAAAAAAATTATCAATAAAACAATAAAAATTCTGTCGGCACTAAATAACCCATTGAAGTCGATTTGCCATAAAACAAAAAAACCAACCAACCAATGACGTATAATGATTTTATAAGAACGTGAGTAATGCTTCTATTTTCACTAAAACTGAGATTAGTGTATTGTATTCAAATCCTTCTCTCTAGATTCACATTTGCAGATGCAAAGGCAATGTTAGTAATCCATCTCTTCACTCTAGCTACGGGTTAAAAACAGCGCAGGCTGTGTTCTTTAGGTTTGGTATGGAACCATTCTAGAAGGAGGATATATTTGAATTGAAATCTGATTCGGCGAATACCTACTCGCTTCATTAACCACAACAGCAATCCTTGGCGTGATGAGGCTATGAGTCACTACTCCTCACAAGAGCTTATTCGTTTAACATCAAGATTTTATAGAAATAATATCCAGCCAATATCTATTTTTTTCTTTTGCAAAACAGTCATTTAGGATATAAGCAGTGTTATATTACAACGTACTTTAATGTACGCTTTTGTATCAAATAAAATAGGCATGTTTCTTTAATATACTTCCCTTCGGTATGGGTCTTATTTTGCACGCCAATCTTATCTTATAGATATTTTTTTCCGTGAAAACGATTATTTTTTCACTTTTAATTCACTTATCTAGAACTTCCCAGTGGAATATTCATTCCGAATAGAACGTTTAATCCATTAACGGAAATATTCCACTGGATATAAATGAGCAACTGATATTAAAATGCTAAATTACTTCATAATGATTCTCCAAAAAATAATCCCGAAACATATTTCTTTACTGTAAACAAGATTACTTGTTTATTTCTCATCGATGATTTACAGCTTGAAGCAATTTTAAACATCGCTCGCAAAATTGTTAGAATTTTGCGAAATAAAAGAAATCTGAAGAATTGGAAACCTATGTAGGATGTTTTTATTCTCCATTTCGCTTTGGCGTAGAGTTTCGCTTTTTAAAATCTTAAATAAATATTGACTGTTCGCCTATTCTACGTTTTGCTACGTTTTCTGATCAAAATGAAGAGTATAAAAAGATTGAAGGCGTACTTAAGTTACTCTTCCTCTCTCAATATCAGTCTCCAATTCGTTTTAATAAAAGGTTGGATGAATGCAGAGTAAATTAAACTGGTTCACTGAGATGATTCTGGCGACATAAGGAGTAGTTATACTAAATATATATATATATATATTCAAATATGTGAGTATAATTATGTGGAATGTGTCGAAAAAATATTATATGAATACTTTCTATACTAGCTTTAATGTAAAGTATAATTTCATCTGATACTCAAAGGTGTTTTAAAACCAACATTATATGAGATAGATAATTAAATTAAAAAATTTATAATATGTAATTGATTTCATACGTTTTTTGGTTTGGGATGGTCAACA
The DNA here is from genome assembly GCA_903632075.3 of Acanthosepion pharaonis. Taxonomy (NCBI): domain Eukaryota; kingdom Metazoa; phylum Mollusca; class Cephalopoda; order Sepiida; family Sepiidae; genus Acanthosepion; species Acanthosepion pharaonis. The sequence goes on along the minus strand of CAHIKZ030002123.1, from coordinate 147,476 downwards.
CGGATTTATCAAGTTGTTCTTTCGATGTTGTTGAATAAAATCCTCTACGTATACTGCGAATTGTATAAAGAATGTTATGAAGTTGGGTACTTTCTGGGATAGACGTTATCAGGTCTATAGATAGTAGCTCAACTGGCAATCGATGTAGTGCTTTTATATTAGTACCTCATTTACATACAATAATACACATCCCTGTGCTGAAAATGCCTTGTGTCTTTCGTTGATCTTTGACTTCTAATTATTCTTGGGAATTTTAACTGTCTTTCTTTGTGTGTCTTTTGAATTATTCTTATAGAGGATCTAAGGTATGAGTTAATTTTCTTCTTCTAACTCCTCAGCAGAATTCTGCTCGTTAACATCCATAGATTGTTCAGTTTCATTAAGAAATTCATTAGTCCCCACCTCCCCTTCATATCATTAACCTTCAGATTCTTCGTCCAATTCTATATCCGTGTGATTTATCGAGTAACATTTTACAAATGGCTTCAGGACAAGAAGCCCTCGATGCCAAATACTTACTCCTTGTTCAGCAGTTAATAGACCTGCAGAAAAAAAAATAATGAACTTCGCCGAGGAATGGTTCAAGTGAGATCGGCTTCTAGGCCACCAGTAAAACCCGTTATAGAACAGGGTTCGACTGACAGTGAGTGGGGGTTATTTGTTGACTCAGATATACAAGGATATGTGTAAAATAAAATAACCGGGCGAAATTCAGAATGAGCTGAGTAGCACTTGCTCTACCGATGTGAACAGGACGTTAGTCGAGCTCGTTGGAGCGGAAGACGACATCACAGCCAGTGAACAGGAGCTTGTTCGTCATATACGACTCGTCGCTGTTAGAGATGGGCACAAGGAAGTGCACCGACAAAGATTCCACAATATGAGGCAACAGAAGGGAGAAACCCGTCACGTATTTCCTGGCGAAATTACGGTCACAAACGAAGTTCTGTGATTTTACCGTTCGATGTCTGAATGAGACTTGTAACCGACAGGTGAACTATTCAGATGACATGGTAGCCGATCAACTCCTGTCAGGACTCTCCAACGAGGAACACAAAAGTAAAGTGTTAACCGAAGCTAACATCCTTACCTCGCCTGAGCCAAAGTTCAGCATTTTGGTCTCCATGGAAATGACGGATAAATAAACACCCCACTTGCAAAATAATATAGCCCAGCTTACGACATTTGACGCGCTGAAGTCAGATGAAAAAATGTCGGAGGCTGACGGTACCCCCGAGATCACACCACGGACAGCATGCAAAGGGTGTGGAAGTGTGTCACATCCTGATGGACGGAAGAACTGTCCTGCAGCGAAACAACAGTGTTTCAAATGTAGTATAATAAGCCATTTCGGAAGGGCATGTCGGAAAGCAAGAAAGTTACCCACCGTTGAGCCCACAAGTCACCCGGCAAAGCAACAGTCAGCGATATTCGGCAACAGGAAATATTGGAACGACATGGTATTCGAGGTACCCGCAAAGATACCACAAAGAGTAACACACCTTACTTGGGATGAGAACCGGTTTCGTAGGGGGCCCTCCCAAACAACCACCATCTCTGAAGATAGAGGTTTCCCTGATGGCAGAATCTCATGCGGAACTTGGGTGCAGCCTAGATGACCCAGCCAGCCGTCAAATGCACCGTATCTATGCCATAGCGGACACTGGGGTACAAACCTGCTCCAGTGGATCAGAAATATTAAAAAATGATTAAGTGTACCAATAGTCAACTGATACCAACCAGCCACAGAATATGCAGTATAACAAAATCACAGCTGAACATTAGAGGCATACTCTTTATGCACATAGGAGTTGGCCCTAGAGTGATTAGGCAAGTAGTTTATGTTCCAGATAATACATCTGGGTTTTATCTTTCGAAATCGGCTCTGAGGGACCTGGGTTTAATGCACCTGAATTTCCCAAACCAGATACCTGAGAGCAATATCTGCGCCACTCCCAAAGCAAAAGCGTTATGTGGGTGCCATCGAAGAACGGTAGTTCCATATAATCCAGACATTATCCCGTTCACTCCCACAGAAAGTAATAGGGAGCGCTGGTTAAGGGACCATTTTAGGTCCAGTGCATTTAACACATGTCCCCACCAGCCCTTACAGACGATGACAGGAAAGTCATTGGACATTTTTTCACAGGGTGAAAAACCATCAGCAGTGCACATACCATTTCCGGTCCCTCATCACTGGAAGAAGAAGGTAAAACAGGACTTGACCACGCCGTCGCACTCGGGATTATTTAACCGGTACCAGCTGTCACCCTTGGTGTATAAGAATGGTGGTCGCACCCAAGAAGGACGAATCACCCAGAAGAATAGTGGATCTTCAAAATTTAAATTCTGCGACGAAAAGGGAAGCCAACCTCACGCCATACCCGTACATCGTCCCAGCCCAAAACAAGAAGGCGGTACTGGACGCATGGAACGGTTACCATAGCCTACCACTAACTCCAGCTGCACGAGACACAAGCACATTTATTACAGAATGGGGCCGATACCGATATCTTAGGACGCCTCAAGGATTCCTTGCTTCTGGGGATGGTTACACCCGCCGGTTCGACCATATTACTGCAGACACACGCCGGAAGACTCGGTATATTGACGACACCCTCCTGTGGGACGAGTCTATTTAATCGGCATTCTGCTACACGTTGGTATATATTACCCACTGCGGCAGAAATGGAATAGTTTTCAACCCTGGCAAGTTCCAATTTGTAGAAAATGAGATAGAGTTCTCTGGATTTTTGGTAATCACAGGCAGCAAAAAAAAATCAACTAAAAAATTGACAGAAGCTATTTTAAACTTCCCTAGTCCTACAAACATCACGGGTATTAGAACCTGGTTTGGGTTAGTGAATCGGGTCTCGTTTCCTTTCTCACAGAGATAATGGCTCCATTTCGAGAACTGTTAAGAACTAATGACAGAAACGTTTATTAGGATACAACATTAAACAAGCTCTTAGAGGAGTCTAAATTAAATATCGTACGAAAAATTGAAGAGTGGGGGTCAATACTTTTGAGATGGGTAGTGCAACTTGCCTCTTAACGGATTTTAGTAACACCGGCAGTGGGCACTTCCTATTTCAAAAACACTGTCGGTGCCTAACAGATTCCGGTCATAGCTGTGGCGATAGCCACTGAAAAGTAAATCTGGCTGGATCATGATTCACGACAGTCAGAATGCCGTTATTCCCCTGTGGAAGGAGAAGCATATGCCCTCGTATATGGGTTGGAGTCTTGCAGAATGTACATATTGGGAGGCCCAGATCTTCTTGTGACGTTGGACCGCAAACCACTGGTAAAAATATTTTCAGACCAGTTCTCAAAAAACATAAAGAGATCCTCGCTTGTTGTTTGTTCAAGGAACGATCAGTGATATATAGATTTCGCATTAAACACGTTCCAGGGAAACTCAACGTAGCACTTGACGATACGTTTTCTTATCCCGTATCACCGAGACACATAAAAACTACACAGAACATTGACGTTGCAATGCAATCATCGGTTATATGTTCATATACATACGACCCTAAACTGAGGGCAATAACGTGGAACAGAATTGTGTCTGCTACAGCCACTGACGAGTAATGTCGCACATTAGCTGAATACATTCAAAAAGGGTTCCCTAATTCACGCCATGAATTGCCAGCACATATTCGGCAATTTTTGCAGATGAGTAACCAATTATATTGTCTTGATAATGTGCCCATAAAGGAAAACAAAATTCTCATTCCAAAGCATATTCGTGCGGAGATACTAGAGGCTCTCCACTGCGCACACCAGGGTGTTAATGGTATACGCACGACAAAGGTTGTTTTTACCCGGATTAGATGCTTCTATCCGTGAAAAATCGGCCCATCTCAGACGAAGGAACACCTGATGTCACCTTCAAACCCAGAATTCCCATTCCAGAAACCGGTCACAGACCTCTCAGACCTTCATGAAAGTAATTCTATAGTATATGATGATAGATAGACAGGTTGGATCGAGGTAGCCTCATTGATTTCTGGCAGAGCTAAGACAATAGGCGTTGCCCTATGTAATTAGTTTTGCACGTACGGAAGAGATATCTTAAGATGGAAGACCCCTATTTGATTCCCAGGAATACAATTCATTTTTGAAGGACTGGTGTATAAAGAAACGCTTATCGTCAGCCCATTAACCTCAAAGTAATGACCGGGCAGAACCGGCTGTAATGACGGGCAAACGAACTATGATGGACTGCATTGCCGGATATGGTCGCTTATGCCAGGATCGTGCGGCGTGAGCCATGTTAACACGCGAAACACGCCTAATCAAGACTGGTATATCACCAGTAGAAATGTTGTACGGACGTGTGATACAAGACCATACTTCGTAAGAAGTACAAAATACATAGGTGTTGGAAAGAGATCAACGAACTGAGAGAAAAATATCAAAGTAACACTTGCGAAACCAAGAACATTACAACATATATAGTCTCCCAATCCAAGAACTCCGTGTTGGTGAACAAGTACGAATTCAGAATCAGGATGGGCCATATCCACGGCGATGGATGAAGACAGGGAAAGTGGTGGAAGAATTGGGCAATCAATAGTACCGATTTTGCATAGATGGTAGCAACGGGGTTACACTGCGTAACCGATAATTCCACCGAAGAATCGTACCGATGGCAGAGGGACCAGAATAACAGACACCACAACCTCATCAGCAAAGCCCACCAGATAATGAAGAATTACCACACGCCATACCAGAAAGTATGGAAATAGAAGAAGCAGAAAGTAATGAAGAGATCGAAGACCACATGGAAGTGGATGAATGTCAGCCCGCAACTGAACACACCTGTGACTCAGGATCTACGACGGAGCACAAGAGTATCACGACCACCTAGATCGTTGTCTCCTCAAGTGGGGGGTCCGACACACGATTATTCGTCCCCTCCTGTGACCACAACTCATAGGCCGTGTGGTCACAGGAGAGTGGGACCAGTAGAGAGAATAGGACTACTAAAAAGACGAAACCAGTGTAAGTAGTTCACCGGATGAAAACCTGGAGAATGTAAAACAATATAAATAATGGCCAAACAGCACCCGGACATTCTTTTCCACACTGCGCGACGAAGAAGTCCACAAGTTACATACCCGAGATCATGTTTTTTTTTTTTTTGCGTTAGGTCATGTGTGAATTTTCTTTTGCGAAAGCTGTTTTCTTTTTATTATTTCAGTACACTTTGGATATATTTTTCATTTTCTTCTATATTTCGAGAATATACTGGTCACCACGCATGTAATTTTAATCTCATTTGTGTCGTTGTTATCCAACAACGTACATAATCATGTACACATTATAATACTTCTTTTCTTAAACTTCGTGGTGGAGGGGGTATAATAATATCTCCATTTCATATTATGCCTTTCTCTACAGTTAATTTATACCTTGATTCTTTGTAGGGTCTTTCTGTCACGACACATTTGCTCCGTGTGTTTCTTTTTATTCTGTCAGAAATTCTACTTAACACTGGATGTTGTATGGTCTCGATTCTGTGACGATTTAGAGGTAAAACGTCTGTTTCAACCCAGTGCAGTATTTTATCTTCTAAATTTTCACACGTTTCTAAATTTTGCTGTCGAAATTTAGTCTGGATAGCGCATCCAGGTGTCGAATAGTATTTCCTTTTAAATACATGATTTCGAAAGGAAAATACCATCTTAAAATTCTAGATGTGAGTTTTGGTAATTCCTTTCTGGGATTAGATTTAAATTCTAAAAGTTTGTGATCTAAACGCTTCCACATTCTTTTAGAATCATAAAATCATTAATTAATTCTGATTTCTTCAAAAATTCGACGTTTCCAATATCATATCATTTGTAGCCGTTCTACGATCTTATGTTTGTATGTAACATCGTAGAAGCCTTCAATTAGTCTCAGAAGGATCAATTTATCTTCTATAGTAATTTCACACGAGCCCAGTTTTCAAATTAGCAATATCTTGATGCTTCTTTTAATCTAGGTAAATACTGCATTGCAGTTTCCTTTGAGTCCTGTCTATTTTTCAGAAATGCCGTTTCTGTAATAACCAGTAAAATTTTTTGCATGTTTTTTTTTTTAATAGCAGAATTTTCCATAATATGTTAAGTCTTCCAGTATTTTGAGGTACGCTATAACGGATAATCTCTTTATGGCTTCACATCCTGCCGAAGCCAAAGATAAATCAGTAATTTCATTCTCCCCTCCTGACGCTTTCTTCTCTTTTAGTTTTTTTTTTCACTAACCAAAGCTGCTATGCAACAAATCCACGATTCCCCATGCTCCGTGTAATCCAACGCGCTTAGGGATCCTATCGACGACGCCATATTGCTATGAAATAGATTACTCTGTGGAATAGACGTTGTCAGGTCAACAGATCGGCATTCGATGTGGCGTACTACTTTTATGTCAGTACCTCATTTACATAGAATATTGCAGAGAGAAAATCAAGAACCGAGTGACAATGTCATATCCCGTCATTTGATGTGAAAGATTTATTACTCTTCTGTTTAAGACTTTTGGATCTTCAATGTTTATGGGCTGAAATGAGTAGCTTTTCTCTTTGTATAGAATATTATATGGCGTTTGATACGAGTGCTTCAGTAATGACTAAGAGTTGATATTTTAATTCTCTTAGATTGTTACGGCTATTTTAGCTATTACACTTATTCCTTTTTAAAAATACAGTCATTATTTGTGGATAGGTGAATTTGGAATTGTGACTTTAACTGTCTATAAAACAATACATTTTTTAATCGAGTTCAACCGTGAGCAATGCTGTAAAGCCACTAAGGCAAAGGGGAATACTGAGTGTGGAAAAATAAGAAAACATTATTGAGGAGTAAGAATAACAGAGTAATCATGATGAGAGTAGATAGCGATTAACATTGCATTTAAACTTCGGAAGTTTTAAAGTTGGCTGGAAAGCATTGAGCCGGAAGGGAGTTACTCAGGCGAAAAGTTTTTTCTTGTTTTTTTTTCAGTAAGGTCCACCTTGCCAAAGGCCCGGGTCCACTCGAGGAAGAGGATTACGATTAAGGGGAGTTCATATGGATACGAGGAGAAGATAACGATTGATTCTAGACTCTAAAAGGTTAAGATTGTCTTGATCTAGGGAGTCTGTTTAACTGGGCAGTAGTTAGTAGGAAGCAGCTGTTTGAAAACTTAGTTCACGCCGTTGGAATTCCCAGGGAATGCGGGTGTTGTGCAAGTATATAAGTGGCATCGTGGGTTCTAGACGTGAATATCTGCCCTGACGGATCCAGGAGATGCAGTTACTCCAAGCAATTCCCGTGGTAATAGATCCAGAGGATCGAGAGGCTCGCTACGCCCCACCTGGGAAGAGAGGTTGGAGCGTGGAAAATAATTCTTCTCCCACTAGGACTCAGAAACGCTTTTGAACACTATAAAGACGAGGACTGGGGAGCTCTTGCCAATATATGGCAACCGTAATCCATTTTCGACCTGATCTGGCACTTGTACCTGCATCTTTAGCGATGGATCATATATAAGAATTCCACGCGGTCGTGTGTGCGTTTGATGCCCAATATCCTCTCGGAACACAGGGCCTCCACCAGGGGACATCAGTTCATCGTGACTGGCGTAGTTCGGGGGTCTGATCGATCGGGATGGAATGTAACCAGTTTGATTTGAGATAGATTGAATGTTACCAACTAGGTTTTCCCACTGATAAGTTAGTGTTACATCGAAAAATAGGTCAGCTGCCAATCTACAATCCTTTAGAGGTGCGCCCTCCATCAGCACAGACGTTTAGAAATGATCGGAGTATATTCTTAGTTAGATCATTTATGTATATCAGAAAGTGGGTTGGTTCGAGTAGTGCACCCTGGTGGACACCTGCATTGACTGTCATGGTCTCAGAGGACTGGCCGTTAATAGCTACCTTCTGGCATCTCCCTGTTAGGAAAGATTTTTATAACAAAGAAATCCATTCCAGTGTTTTATAGCTGGTGAGATTCTGTAGCAAACCTTTGTGCCATACATTTGTGGCACCTTGCATTATTAGAAATATTCATAGAAATATGATTTAATTTTTTCTTACTCGGTTTACTAAACAGGTTGTTGATTTTTTTAAAACGGAAAATAATTGAGTTGAAAATAATTCACTAAGATTGTACTTGGACGATCCTAAGGGAAGAAGAAGGAAAGGGGAAAAAGAGAGGTCGAGAAATACAAAAAGCGGTCATTAACAAAACACGAGTCAGAAAGATATCTTAGCTAGCATGTTGACCGAATTTTTTAAAGACAATTGGAAGAATAGAATTAGAAATAATAAAAAGAAAGAAAGGAAAAGACATGATATCAAAACGGGCCGCTTGATGAAAAACCAGATATCGGTCAAAGCATCTATCCTACTTTTTTTGAAAGACACCTTATCAATTTGGATAAAGGGAAATTTTTTTAGAACAATGAAAAAATTTATCTTAATCAGAGAAAAAAGTGTTTTTGGGTTGAGGGGAGGACCGGTGGAACGGTATACAGATTCTGACCTGTTAAAAATTAGAACCCCCACATTGACGAGTGAAAACATGTTTTCAATTCAGATAAATTAAGATTTTCTGACTGCCGGGTCTGACAAAAACAAGAGGTGGAAAAACGATTGTCTCAGATCACAGATGGCGACAATATTCTTTCCTGAAGTCACAACTAATTAGCGGCGGGCTGGTTGACAGAGCCCAGGTGAGAGAAAAGCCAAAATTGTCATTTTTTCGTACGTGCAGAAAGGGCAAAATTGGATTTTGTTTTTTAAAAACAAGAACGATGTAACCACGCCCGAAAAGGAGGAGAAAGGATGCTCGATCAATAACAATTGGTCGGAAACGGTCACGTGATCTGCAGAAAAGAAGAAAAAGAAATGCCCGATCAGGAACCATTGGTCGAAAACGGTCACCTGACATACGAGAGACTAAGAGAGATGGTGTGCACCTCCCCACAAAAGGCACTGTGAGAAGTAGGGGTGAAAACAATAGCGATAATGGGAAATCAAAATAATGCGACTTTTGGAGTTATTGAGAAAACCCTGACCGCCGACAGACCCACCCCAGTTTGTTGCGGCGTCAATAAAGCAGGACCCCAGTCGACAGAAATCAGTTGAGTTGGGTGGAGTTGCAGCTGGACCGCGGGCAGGGATAGAGCCTGAACGCGGGCATCAGCCCGATTCACTCGCCCCTTTGCCAGGGCAAGAGAATCCTCAGACAAGAAATCCTTCCAGCCCAAGTCGAAGACAGAAGAGTTCAGCCCCGGACGACAGCGAGAAGAGATCACCTCGGACGACAGAGTTACGGCTGAGTTGCGGCAAGAGATCCTTCCAGCCCAAGTCGAAGACAAGAGAACTTCCAGCCTAAGTCGACGAAGAAGAAGAAATACAACTCAAGTCGAAGAGAAGAATCAACTGCGAATGATCGATAGAAATTAGCCCCAGTGTCGAACCAAACCACACTCCGACATACACAATTCTAAAGAGTAGGCAATTCGAAATCTTTAGGGTTGTGTGATAGAAGCTTGGTGCCATAGTCCACAGAGCGGGTTGGGAAATGAGAACAATTTTGTTTTTATGTAACGGACATTAAGATATAAAGGGTTGTTACCCATTTTTTTCATCAGCAATCTTTTGTCTCGTGAGTTTATTTTCTTTTTTTTTTTATTTGTGTTTTGCCACCCCCGTCGGACTCAACTTGTATCGGCCCAATCCCTGCTGGTCCCGTCTGTCTAAGATCTAAACACAGCGTGGGTAGACAGACCGGAGATCGGTACAGTTGCTTTAGTGACCAGGTATTAGAAGCGGTCGGGAAAGGCGAGGGCTGGTGATCATCTGACCAAGGGTTGGAGCGGCACGCTTGGACCCAGGAGGAGCGACCAGGAGGAGCGACGTCACCGGTGGCGCCGTAACCAAAGATCCGACCCTGGGCCAGGTGTGTAACCGTCACACATTGTCAGAAGTCTTTAATTCTAAGGTTTTTGCAGCACGTGTGTCGTCAATGGCCTCACTATTTCTGTGTGTAATTGTAGTTAGGAAGTCAAGATTGGATTGGGCTGATAGAATACCATACTTATCGTGGCAGAAGAGTTTGATCCTATCCAGGTGCTCGGCGAACTTCTTGATTACGGCCTCAAAAAGCTTACTGCTGATACCAATGAGAGTAACGGGTCTATACTGGGAGGAAGAAGATCGATTGCTCGCGTTCTTGAAAGCCGGGGCACACTTTCCACATGCATGGGAAAGATTTCTCCTTTAAGCACTCATTAGATAACTTTGCAAGAATCGGGGATAATTCTGGGTTGATATTCTTAAGGACGACCACTGGAATTGGAATCGAGGCTTTTGATAAGTCTAGGGCTTTCTGCTGAAATCAGTATATTACTGAAATTGTGTTCAATGTGACGTGAGAAATTGGAAAGGTGATGACCTTTGTCACCTGACGTTGAGTTTGAGGCAAAGATTGAGGCAAAAAGCTTCGCCTTGTCTGTCAGTAATGATAAAATATCGGAACCATTTATAACAGTTTCTATAGCCGTTTTGTCTCTCTTTATAATTTGTTTGCTGATCTTCCAGAATTCGGAAAAAAACAATTTTTTTATTTTCAAGTGTGACAAAATTATCTGTTTGCATAGAAATGGCTTGAAAAATTTGATACACACAAAATATATTGAAGGAAAACAACGCATAAAATATCGTGATCGACTGTATAAATTGATGACAACGGGATTTAGGAGTTAGCAAAACTACTAAGTTTATTAACAGCTAAAAAAAAGGAAATTGTGGAGGGTCATGTTTTTCAACATCCCGAAGGTATACGGCAAATAGAAGAATATAATCCTAACATTTTTTACCGTCACCGTTGTTGTATCGTTTACCAATTTGTTTCGTTATACGCTCAATCGAACAAACAGAATTGAATATGGAATGGTTTTCTAGCCTTTATAATATTAAACGTGATCGATGCATAAATAGTAATTTCGTAAATGCCATTTAGATTAGGTACAAGGCTGTGGGTATGAAGAACCTATTAAGGATCGAACCCACTCCTCAGGTATTCTAGCGAGACAAACGTTTAAAGAATTAAACCTAGTTGAAGTGCACAGAATGTTATATTAATATAGTTTGTTTTATGTACATATGTATATAAATTATATATATATATATATATATATATATATATATATATATATATATATATATATATATATATATATATATTAATGACATAGTGTAAAAAGGTTTCGTGTGACACGTTTCGTTCTTTAGGTCTACATCAGATTAAAATAATGTTTAATACAATTAAATATGCTCACAAAAAACAAGGGAACAACGAGAATTTTAAGATATTTTTTTAATATGTTTGGTTATATGGTCAAGCTGATTTCCTTTAGTTTATTTTTCACTTTGTTACTTTTTACATCACTTTCGTTATTTAATATCCAAGAAAGATGAAATGCTGTAAGAAAATGAACGCACATTGTCCAGGGATGATCTAGCGATTAAAACATTTTCTATAAATTTTCGCCTTGGTAAATTGCTTACTTTTTTAATTAAAGTAGCATAAATCAAAATTATGGTTAGGTTTATTACCGTGACCAACTAATGCACTTAGTGTATTGTTTGGTGAAATATCTATTTTGTGTTCTTGCTCGCTATGTTTCCACTGTGTGGCAATAGCCTAGTTGATTAAAGCGTTGTTTTCTAAATTCATTGATATCGTAAATTTGAGTTCAATCCTTAGGCAAGGTAGTGCACACACTGACTCAGTGCAAACAGCGACAGAAATAAGTGACCAGTGCAAAAAAAAGACTGTGACAAAATATTCTTAGTAATAGAGAGAAGGGAAATCTATTGCCGTTGACTACATAAAAAAGTTCAGTTGGAAATACCCTGAAGCTTATTAGGGTAACAATAACCACCTGAGGACCGATAGTAACGTTACAGAAATATTGTATTATTGTTGTAGGATATGTGACGTTTTAATCAATATTAAGGTAAGAGAGCTGTTGTCGAATAATATTAAAATATCTTTTCTTCATTTAACAATATCTATGGAAGCTATGTAATATATTTTCATTTTTGTTTTCTTGTTTTTGTTCTTTTTGAGAATCACGCATTTTGATGATAAATACACGTTGTAATAAAAAATCTTCATTTCATTATACACATTCTGTTAATGTAACGCTAAAAGACATTTTATTTATCATTTCACCACAGAATAACACTCCAAAGACGTAAGAGGTTACTGATTGATAGAGAATCCGAGAAAAACTATTATTAAGGAGAGAGGACAATAAAATAATAAGAATTCTAGAAGGCAGAGCATAAAGATTGTTATAGCATTTACATTTTTACGATCAAAGTTGACTAGGAGGTAAGAAGCCGAAAGAGAGTTCTACAACAGAGAAGTGCGATAGAAGAAACTGTTTGCATAGAACTTACGGTTTCATCTAGCCTTTTC